>VSMD01102019.1:0-82220 GCA_008750895.1 Mirza zaza
TGCCCAGATCCCAGCTCCCCGTGGCTGGGAGCGGGGCTGTGTTTTTGTCTATGCTGCACAGAGCCGTCTCCAAATTCCTCCAGAGTGCTCCAGGGCAAGCCTTCTCGGAAGCAAGCCCCAAGACCAAGGGACATGGGCTGCCTTCCACCTCTGAGGAGCCGGAAGGCTGGCCAGGCCGGGTTGCCTCACTGCCCGCCCCCTTGCTCCCACCCTTCCCTGACCTCTTGGGACATGGGTGGTTTGGAGTTTCTCATGACTTAAAAGAGAGGGTGGGGAACAGGGACCGGTGCGGGGCAGATGAGGGTGCAGAAGCAGATGGCTCAGGGCCAGGGATGGAGAGAATGGCAAGTCCCCTGGCCTGGCTGGTGAGGACGAGGAGCTGGTGTCCACCCTACTCCGGTTTCTCCTGCGTGTGCCCATCAGCCCATCCTTCATGTCCATGGGCAGGCCCACCAGGGCCAGGGACTGGTGACAGGGGGTTTTAGTTTTGTGCCCAAGCTTCTCAGCCCTCAGGGGAGAGCTTTCAGCTCTGTAGGATGCCCACCCCATTGCCAAGTGCTCTTGTCAGGGTTGCGGAAGGGTCTCCCTGCACGGAGCCAAGAAGGCCTGGTGTGTGGTGGCTTCTTATGAGCTAGACTTGTCCAAGGATTCATTGATATATGTTTTTCTGAGAGAGAGAAGAAAGACCGCAATCAATGTTTCCCTTTTGTGACTTATGAGGGGCTTAGATGGACCTGCTGAACTTCCCATTCGGACCTTCCCAACCCATGAACTCAGAGTGGGAAGGGGCATGGCTTAGTGGCTGCGTCAGTCAGGAGAGGCTCAGTTGTGCTGTGATAACAAACAGCCCTATGTTCTTAGTGGCTTAAGCCAAACGTATTTTTTGCTCATGCTGTGTATCCAGTGTGGGTTGGCATGGTTCTTTATGAAGAGGACACTATTACCTGCACATTGCTCCTGCCTAGATACCTCACTCTTCCCTTCTGCTCACATTTCATTGGCCAAAATGAGCCAGATGTCCATGCCTAAATTCAAAGGGGAAGTTGGAGGTAGGGAAGTTGTGCATAGAAGATGAAAGGCGAGAAATAAGGTTGAACAGACTAATCTCTACTAGGGATTAAGGCTGTGGGGTCTAGAATCAGAATATCTGGTTCTAAGCTCTGTTGTTTATGGCTGTGTTCCTTCATCGAGTCACTTTGTCTTTCTGCATGCAACCCAGATGTCTTATCTGTAAAATGAGTACACTAAGGGTACCTTCCTTATAGGAGTGTTGTTTGAGATTCAGAGAAGAAATGTACATGAAATGTGAAAAGTAGGGTGTTTGGTACATGCTATGCTGCCAATAATTTGTGTCTGTTATTATTATTGAAGTGCTGGAGAAGAGGTGATATAGATATGATTTTGAATGAGCTTCTCCTCTTAAGAAAAAGCACATGTTCTCCTTGTCCCTCCATTTTCCGGGAACCGTCTGTAGCTGGGTCTGTTCTGGGAGCCCCAGCCTTGGGAGTCAAGAGACTTGCCTCTATGTCAACTTGCTGTGTGACCTTGGAAGAATTACTTCCCCTCTCTGGTTCTTGGGTTCCCTGTCAGAGGGACTTCCAGCTCTTAAATGCAATGATAGTGAAGATGATGACAGTGACAATGCAGAGATGATAGCATTGTGCACTTACCAGGTGCATCATCGCCTGTACATTCTCTTGGCTAGTCCTCCCCTACAGGTGGGTGCTGTTTTGTGACTATTAGTCTGAGCAAGCAGCACTTGTAGGATGTGATTATAAAGCCACTTTGGTTTTTTTGCCACTGCCCTTTAAATCTACCCTATGCTTCCCTCACCCCTGGATGACATTAGGGCAATTCTCATCCCTTTTCGGGCCACTCCCAGAAAGAGATCCTTGGTCAGTAATAAATATGCCCAGTGCCAGTGAACTTGCCACTTCATTCAGAGTTAGTCCACCCTTTGTCAGCTCCTACCTGGCTGCCAGCCGTGTGTGTGTGTGTGTGTGTGTGTGTGTCTGTGTGTGTGTGCGTGTGTGTATAGGGAGCTTAGTAGGTTTTTCTCTCTGTTTTCCTGACTTATGCACTTAGGGTTAGGAAGAAGGGAAAGGAGAAGCAGGAACATTCTGGAACATTCTCGCCTGGCACCATGGTGAGGGTGTGCAGGCATACTCTGTGTGGAGATAATTCGGGGCAAGGGTCCGAGGATCCCAGAGAGTGAAACACGTGCCCTTGCATCTGAGCGGAGGGTTTTAGAGGGCGAGTTTCTAAGTGTGAGTGCTGAGAGCCTGGCACTTGGTGCTGACCTGATTTTTGTTGGGAAATGGTCACCTGGCTACTGGAAGAGACAGCCCTCTGCTCTGTGCCTTCAAGGTGAGTGGGGAGAAGGGCAGAGGGGAGAAATTCAAAGCTGCTGCTGAAAGCTTCTGTCCTTGATCTATCGGCTCACACAAGACAAAGGGCTAGATTGCGGCAGAAGGGGGTTTGAGTTAGCCACACGGTGGAGCCTCCCTACCGAGAGAGGGTGGATCACCTGCGGAAGGGAGATTGGCCTCTTGGCCTCTTGGCGCCCTGGGGGAAGATGTTGAGACACAGGGAGGTGGGTCTCGGAGTGGGCTGGTCTGACAGAGACATGGATGGAACAACCTCTCGAGGAGGATTCCCAGTTCCTTGTCCTTTCCCAGGAGGGGAGTCCTCTCTTGACTTACTGGCACAATCTCAGTACTGAGAATTCAAATACAAGGTCAGCCTGACTGTGGGTAAAGAAGATGACACCACTGACCCAGCATTTGCCGGCCACCTGCCTGCACTGGCCCTTGTCTGGGTTTGTCCCAGTGCCCTCAGACCCCTAGCTGGCCCTGCTCTGCGAGGCAGCTGCGGGAGTGGGGCGCAGCCCCTCTGCCATGGAACATGCTGTAAACCAATACCCTCCTGGTGAACGTGCCTTTGGTCCTCCGTAATCTCTGCCATCGGGGGCAGGTTGCAAGGCCAGAGCCACACTCAGAGCCACCGGGAGCTCTCGGCCAGCGGCAGGAGGGGCACAGTCTGCTCTCTTGTGCTCAGATATCCAGCTCGAGGCAAGGGAGTAGGGAGCGTGTACTCTTTCCTCCTCACACACACCCCTTGTCCTCGCCTGCCAGACGTGTAGACGAGTGCACGGTTGCTGGGCCCGTCAAGACCCCAGGCTTCCAACTCTAATCAGATCCAAGAAATTCAAGCTCCGTTAATCAAATACTTTTTCATGCCACCGACACCTGCTTCTCACTCATCACTCCCTCCCTCCCTCTTTCCCTCCTTTTCTCTCTCTCTTTTCTTTCCTCTCTGCTTTTGTCAAATACTTAACTGACCGCCTACTAGGTGGTGGCCCTGCACAAGTCCTGGGGTTGCCTGGAGACTGTGGGGCTGGGTGTCAGGCCAGCGTGGCAGGCACTCTGACCCACACCCCCTGGGGCGGGGGCTCCGCCCCGTGCCATGGCTTCTGGGGACAGTGGTGATCAGAGAGGCTGGCTTTGCAGAGGGGCTGCGTTTGAACAAACCTGGGGGGTCAGACAGCATGGAAAGCAGAATTGCTTTTCAAATTTAAAAGTGGCATAAGGACGCTGCTCAAAGTCTGGAAAGTAGAGGGAAAGAGAGCAATTGAACCTGGCTGGCTTTCCCCACACAAGGGCTCTGGCCATCGTGGTGGGTGGGATTTAGGGGAATGCTGTGGGTGGGGGGATCAAGGTGAACCTGGGGCCCAGAAACCACTTGTAGGAGGCCTGGGAGGTGAGAACAGATGTCGTGTGGGGCTGAGGGTGGGCCAGTGTTCCCTGGGGGCCCAGCTGCCCCCCCCCCTCGTGCAGCGCACCTGTGGAGACTCCAGGCTGCTCAGATGCCTGCCCGAGGTGGGCGAGTTGCTACCGCCCCTGGCTATAGTGGGGTGTGTGGTTCCCACGTGGGCCTTCCTGTGCTCAGGCTGCCAGCCCTCTGTTCAGCCTATGTCAGCATCTAGCTCCTGGGGGAGAAGGTTCTCTTTCTGGATTATTCCAGGTTATTCCTTGTTGGACCTATTCGGGCCCTGGCTGCTCCTCCCCGCCTTTGGAGGCTGTGCCCTGGCCCGTCTTTCTTCCCGTCTAGGGCAGTTTGCCCTGGCTTACACACAGGTGCTAGCTGAAGCTGGTTTGCTCTTTGGCAAAGTTTAGCTCCTTCGCTAATTGTCCTGGCCTGGCTCTGGGGCCAATCTCTTTGTCAGCCTTTGAGAGGCAGCATCCTCCCTGGAGCCCGCCTGCTTCTGCCCACCCCTCCCCTGCCTGCTTCTTCCTGCAACAGAGCCCCCCTCTCTCCGTCTGTTCTCCACACCCCTGCTCTCTGTCCGATGGACAGTTCTTGAGGCCGTTTATGGGAAAAGGTTCCAATGGCCTGGGGGCTGGTGATCAGTCCTTTTTCCCTTTGTGGTGTCCCCCCTCTACGGCTCCAGCTGCTTACGGCTGATTCATCCCCTATAAATCTCTTTCTTCTCCGTGCCCCTCTCCCTGGCAAGAGACCTTCTAAACTCCTGCCAAAGCCACTGAGCCCGCACAGCTTCAGTAGTAGGCTGCCTCCGTTAAAATTAAGAAGGACAGTGTCTCAGAGTGGGCTGGGAAGGGACGAAAGCCACATCCTGGGGGCCATAGTCCTTAGGCGGCACACTCCCTGGGAAGCCCTGTCGTGGTTCGGAGCATGGGCTCGGGACGCAGGCTGCCCTGGCTTTGTGTCTTGCCTTGCAGTGACCTTGGGCAAATCATTTAGTCTTTCTGAGCCTCTGTGTTCTCACTTGTCAAATGGGCTGAGGGTAGTACCTGTCTTAGAGGGTTGAGAAGTAAATGAGACAATCAGTGGGTGCTTACTTAGCTCAGTGCCTGTTACATGGTGCTTATACCACTACCAGACCTTTATAAAATGCTTCACCCAAGTATAAGTCAGTCCGTCTTTCAGCCCTCCCAGTTCTCCAGCTGGACTTTGAACCAGGGCCTCCGGCTGCAAGCCCGGGATTCTTCCCACCACCCGAGCTGGGGGTGTGTGCGAACCTTTTCCCCGTGGTCACCCAAACACCAGGCTCCATTCTGATGTGTGACTCACTCCTTCTGCTCGGGGGTCGGGGGGTAACCTCCATGAGCCCTGCTCCCTGGCACTGGGCACCAGTGACAGCCGGGCTGTGGGTTGTGGCCTCATGCACTTGAGAAAACATCAGCATGCAGGAGAGTGAGGATGATGCGATTATAGGCATAACCTTGAATCCACTCAATTGAAGAAGAAGAAAAAAGAAAAAAAACCCAAATCATCTGTGTTCTTTAGTACATGGGCTGCCCTCGGTAATGTGCACTCATTCATTCAACAAACATTACTGCCTGCCTCCCATGTGCCAGTCACTCACTGTCCTGGATACTGGGGACGTAACAGTGAATGAAGCAAAGATTCCCGCCCTGGGGTGATTCTATTTTAGTGGAGAAAGATGGACAATAAAAAGATTTTAAAAAGACATAATAAGTAAATGCCAAAGTCTATTCGAAGTTGATAAAGACTCCGGGAAGAAATTCAGTGCAGTGAGTGTGACTGGGAATGGGGGGAGTCAAATGAGTTGACATTTTTAAAAAGGGTGGCCAGCCTGGGCCTCCCTGAGGAGGGGTGCGTGCACAGAGACTTGAAGGAGGAGGGGTGAGCCAAGTGAATGTCTGGAGAAGAGCGTTCCAGGCAGAGGGAGCAGCGAGTGCCAGGGTCCTGAGGCAGGGGCCCACCTGGACATCTGGGAAGAGCAAGGGGGCCAGTGTGACCAAGTGGAGGTTGTATCAGGAGATGAGGTCAGAGCTCATGGGGACCAGATCTTGTAGGGTCTGGTAGCCGTGTAAGGATTTGGAGCTTTTACTCTGAGTTTTTTCAACAAACGATATATTGGGAAGATCGTTCCATAATAGCACATAATCATCTCAGTTTTTTCAGCTGCATAATATCCTATTGTTTAATTACTACTTTTTAAACTGTATTTAAGTAATATGGACATTTAGGTTGTTTCCAATCTGTTGCTGTTTCCAAAAAAATGCTGCAGTGAATAACCTTATACATACACGGCTTTCATCTGGGCAAGTCTATAGCACACATTTCTTAAAAGTGGAATTGCTAGGGGGAAGAGTGTGTGTGCATGTGTAATTCTTACACATAGTGCTGTGCTGGCCTTTGTAAGGGTTGTCCAAGTGACAGCCCCAGCCAGCGACTTGAGTGGGGAGGAGGGGAATAAGCTACGCTCCACCGCTTTTGTGTACATGTGAGATACTGTCAGGTGCCCGTGATTTCTTTTACTCCTGTGCCTCTCCTGTGGGCTAAGTAGCCTTGTTCCTATTTCACAGACGAAGAAACAAGTACTGAGAGGTTCGATAACCTAGCAGTGTTTACACAGCCAGGTGTGTGTACAGCGTGGATTCTGACACCCACTGCTTCTCAACCTGGCATTTCTCCCCATGTCTTTATGGGGGCAGGCTTCCTCAGGAGCCCTGGCTCCTGCCCCACGTAGCCTGGGGTTTGGGAGCCCTGGGAGTAGCCTTGGTGGGGGTACTGGGAGGTGATCCCAGTCTGCTGCTGTGAGCAGCAGGTCCAGCTCTGCCCATTGCTGTGCCTGTGTCCTGGAGACCCTTGCAGGCCAGTGGCAGGGTGGGGAGAGGCCAGCCTGAGGGGATGGGAGCCACAGTGGCCAAGCTGGCCAACCTTGGCCTGTCCCCTTGTCCCCTCCCACCACCAGCCCCAGTGGTGAGGCCTGGAGGCTGGGGGCTAGCTAATTCTGCTCTGGGTGTGGAGCGGCCCGCCGCCGTCTGCCGGGTCAGCTCGCTCTAGGGATTGAATTTCAGCATCTCACTGATGAAAATAAATCAGCCTCTTTATTGCCCTGCATAGTCCTCGGAACCGCTGCAGCCTGGCGTGTGTCTACAGACTTCCTGTAAGTCACCAATTCTGTCTCAGCCCCAGGGGTTCCATGGCTGCCACAGAAATAGCCTTGGATGAGTTTGGAGCCTGGAGCCACCCAGATAGGACTACACAGGAGAGGAGAAGCGGTCTGCAGCGTGCAGCGGCTCTGGGAGTCAAACAGTGCCTGGTTGAGCATCTTCTCTGAGCTGTATTTTTGAGGATTGAGATTCGAGCAAGACTTCAGGGATCACCTGGTTATACTGTCCCAGTACACAGAGGAGTAAACTGAGGCTCATCCAAGATCACCCCTTGGTATTCTGGCCCATTGGCTCCCAGTCTCCTGCTGTTGCTCCCAGACAGTGCTTTCTCTAGGTGTGTTTATTATACCGTGGCTGGTTAGAGATGTGGGCAGAGTTGCAGAGGTGGGTTTCAGCTGCAGCTGGAGGGAGGGGGGTCTGACATTCAGGAGAACACTCTTGCATTTAGGGGGTATGAGAAAGAGGAACAGGTGGCAGGATTAGGTTTTCTAGATTTTCTTGAAGTTGAGGGGAATCCTTCCACCCAGACATCTGACTTCGTGGGACAAATGACCACAGCTTGTGGGTGTGGGAGAACAAGGCAACTTGTAGAGGGTTCTGACAAGGCCCTGGCACGTTCTCTGTGCAGAGGGGATTCAGGAGTCTTGTCCCAAACTCCTTTTTCTCCTGTCCCTCTCTTTCCCTGCTCCAGCATTATTTGCACCCACAAACTCTCCCCCAGGGGTTGGGGGCACCCTGCCTCAGATGCCAGACCTGCTGGACTGCTCTCCGGCGCTCCTGGCTCCAGGGTGCTGGGCCAGGGTTGGTCAGCCCCAGGGAAGCTCTGGAAAGCAGCGGCAGAGCTGTCTGTGGGTCGGAGCCAGGAGCTTCTGGCTGCCCAGTCTTTACGTCGTTACAGCTAGTCAATGCCCTGGCGGCTCGTGTGAGACTTGGGCCTTGTGTTGCTTTGACTGCTTTAAAAAAACTGTTAATAGCAAAGTGTTCTTTGATGTGTGTTCTTCTCCTTCTCCAGGGGCAGTGAGATCAGACTTTGATATGAAAACTCAAAGCGTCTCAGACCTTTCCTTCTTTCCCTCCCTCCCTCCGTCCCTCCCTGCCTCCCTCTGTCTGTATATTACTTGAGAACCTTCGAGAAGCAGGTGAGTGCTCCTCGTGTGGTGCAGGGACGGAAAAGGTGCCTGGGCTCCTGTCTCCCATCCAGGCCTGTGCTCCATGGTGTTGTAGTCTCTGTGCATCAGTGAGAGTCACTTCTAGTCTGTCCCTAGGTGGACCTACTGGGGAAAGAGGGCAGCGACCTACCCCCATTCTCCACCCATCCCCATGCCCACTCATGCACAGAACTACATGGACCCCCTCTGCACTCAGCCACTACTTGTGCATGGAACCACAACAACCCCATTGCATACAGCCACTACTCATGCGTGGAACCACAGGGACCCCTCTGCACACACCCACTACTCATGCATGGAACCACAACAACCCCATTGCATACAGCCACTACTCATACATGGAACCACAAGGACCCCTGGGCACACACCTACTACTCATGCATGGAACCACAAGGACTCCTGTACATATAGCCACATTCATAGAACCACATGGGCCTCTCTGCACACAGCCACTACTCATATATGGGACCACATGGATCTCTCTGCACACAGTCACCTCTCATGCTTGGAACCACAAGGACCCCTCTGCATACAGTCACTACTCATGCATGGAACCACATGGACCTCTCTACATATAGCCACTATTCATACATGGAACCACATGGATTCCTCTTCACACAGCCACTACTCATACATGTAACCACATGGATCCCTCTTCACACAGTCACTACTCATACATGGAACCACATGGACCCCTCTGCACACAGCCACTACTCATACATGGAACCACATGGATTCCTCTTCACACAGCCACTACTCATACATGGAACCACATGGACCCCTCTGCACACAGCCACTACTCATACATGGAACCACATGGATCCCTCTTCACACAGCCACTACTCATTCATGGAATCACATGGATCCCTCTGCATATAGCCACTACTCATACATGGAACCACATGGATCCCTCTTCACACAGCCACTACTCATTCATGGAATCACATGGATCCCTCTGCACATAGCCACTACTCATACATGGAACCACATGGATCCCTCTTCACAGAGTCACTACTCATACATGGAACCACATGGATCCCTCTTCACACAGCCACTACTCATACATGGAATCACATGGATCCCTCTGCACACAGCCACTATTCATGCATGGAACCACATGGATCCCTCTTCACACAGCCACTACTCATATATGGAACCACATGGATCCCTCTGCACACAGCCACTACTCATACATGGAACCACATGGACCCCTCTGCACACAGCCACTACTCATACATGGGAACCACATGGATCCCTCTTCACACAGTCACTACTCATACATGGAACCACATGGACCCCTCTGCACACAGCCACTACTCATACATGGAACCACATGGACCTCTACCCCACCATACACCCCCAACCATCAGTGTTGGGAGCTATGATTATAAAAGTGCACAGCCAGTTTGGTAACCAGTACTTATGTATGGGTGCTGAGACAATGAGTTAAGAGTGGGGATTGAACCCTAGCACAGGGATGGGTTCATTTGTATGAATTACAAGCCAGCCCTGAGGCAGTGTTCTGTGTGTTTCCAGAAATGCTTTGAGCCCTGGAAGCATCTTTCGGATGAATGCATTAAATTCCCAGGGGACCATTATGCTGGGGACAGCACTCCCTTGTATATTGGAGCTTGGGCAGGTTGTTCTAAACCAGCATTGCGATTTCAGTGTCACTCTTCACTCCTTTCTGCTTGTTGGACCTCCAAGCCCTAGCCCTTTGCCTCCTCCATCTCCTTTCTTGTTCCTCTTTCCTCTTTGGAAAGCAGAGAGGGCATGCGCCTCAGAGTGGCAATGTAACCTTGAGCAAGCCATACCCCTGAGCCTCAGTTTCTTTAGCAGGAAGGTGGGCATCATGATACCCATTTCGAAAGGCAGTTGTGGAACCGAACGAGAGAACACCATTAAGGTGCAGGTGCATAGTCCATAACCTGCCTGCCTCATTCCAATCTACTCTCTCCTTCCCCCTCGCTCCCCAGGCCCCATGGCCCTTCTCCCCATTCTCCTTCCATCCCCCCCAAGTGAGGACTGCTGCCGACATGGTGTGCATGCCCTGGGAGCTGTAAGGGTGGGGAGAGGCAGAAGGGCGGTGAGTGGATTTACCCCTGACCTCGTCCAACCCGGACATCTGTCTGGGAGTTGACAATTCCCTTCCTGAGTAATCCTCTGGCTCTCGGGATCCTGTCCTGTTCTCAGGGAATATGCTCCTTAGCCTGGCCCTGTGGCTGCCTTCCTAGGATGGGGGCTGTGGAGAACGTGGAAGGCTGCGGCCCTGAGGGGGTGCTGGAACCTGTCCTGCTCCTACCACCCTGAGCTTCCGGCCAGCACCCCCTTCTCTGTCCACCGGGCTGGGAGTCGGGGGAGCCCTGGGAGGTCTGGGGACATGTTTTCATTGCACCTGCGGTGCTGTGCCCTTCCTTCCTCTATCCCCAGACCTGTGACACCTTGACGTCATGCCTCTCCTGGGGACCCCTCCTTTCCCTGCCCCATGGCACCCCGTCTTCCACCATACCTTTCTCGTTTTACTGCGTTGGAGACTGAGACCCAGGAAAACGAAACAAATTGCCCAAGGCCAAGCAGTGAGTTAGCCCAGCTGGGACTGAAGCCCAAGACTCCTGAGTCTTAGCCCAGAGCTCTGTCTCTCACACCCCAGGCTCCCCTCTCCCTCCATCTGGCTCAGGGCATCTCCCCTGGGCCACCTTTGGCATTTTGCACTGGGTGATTGCTTGTTGTGGGGTCCCGTCCTGTGCATTGTGGGGTGTTTAGCAGCATCCTTGCCCTGTACCCCCTAGATGCCAGGAGCATTTCCATCCGACATCACAACCCCAATTATCTCCAGACATTGCCACATGTCCCCTGAGGGGCACTGGCCACCTGGAGGTGCTGCTCTTCCGCCAGCCCCGCATGTCTGTGATCTTCCCTGTCCCACATGTAGGGTGTAAAGTAGTCTTTCACCGGGGCCACTCTATTCTGCTTCCTGCTTTGCTCTAGGATTGGGCCACTTGGAAACCAAAACACTCAGCTGTTCTGTTCCTTAGGAAAAGCACAGAGAGCCAGGCCTGGAAAGATGCTTCTACATCTGCCAATGAAAAGGAAGAACTTGATGGGAAACTTTTTTTTTTTTTTTTTGTGGAGGGTGGTTCTTTTATTTCATTTTATTTTTTTTTAAGAGACAGGATCTTGGGCCCGGTGCAATGGCTTACACCTGTAATCCTAGCATTTTGGGAGGCCGAGGCAGGAGAAAACCAGCCTGAGCAAGAGCGAGACCCCATCTCTATTAAAAAAAATAGAAAGAAATTAATTGGCCAACTAAAAATATATAGAAAAAATTAGCTGGGCATGGTGGCGCATGCCTGTAGTCCCAGCTACTTGGGAGGCTGAGGCAGAAGGATTACTTGAGCCCAGGAGTTTGAGGTTGCCGTGAGCTAGCTGACACCATGACACTCTAGCCCAGGCAACACAGTGAGACTCTGTCTCACTGTGAGAGCTTCAAAGGGGGTGGCCTGGGAGGCTGGGCTCCCTCCCCGCTGGTGAGACCCTGCAGTGTGGCGAGGGGTGCCCGCTCCGGCTGCGGTCTGCTGGCCAGAGGCTGCCCTGGAGGGACAAAGCGTCTGTTCACCCTGCCCCCGAAAGTGCGCCTGCACTGGAGCCTCCGGTGCTCCGCTTTCTCTGCACGGCGAGCCCTGGAGACATCCGTGGTTCTTAAATGCTGGAGGTTCACAGAACCCTTCTGAGCACCCAGCTCATGGCATTTGATCTGGCAGTGGGGACGACTTCCCTCTGGGAGCCAGGGGCCCTGCGGCTGTAGGAAGCTGTCTTCCCCTCCCTAAGTCAGGTGGATGAAATTGGGTGGGTGGCTTGCGCCACATGAACTCATGGTGTCGTCTGGGTTGACCCTGCGTGATTCTAGGAAATGGCCTATGTGGCTGCCCACCTCGAGTGTCACATGGCAATCTGGGGTCTCTGAGAATCCTTGGCACCTCAGGGGGCTTTAGAGGGTCTTCAGGTTCACCTCCCTGCTTCTAGAACTTGTGTTTCATGAAACTGCTCTGCTCAGGGCTGTCTCAGGGGATTCAGGGAACACCCGCTGCCTCTGAAGACAGAATAGTACCATCGTCTCTCAGGTTTAGTTTAACCCATCCCCTATCAGGAAAGATTTTTGCCTCCACTATTTTCTGTAGATTGTTTTAAGAAAAAAAGAGTATTTTTTTTATTTTTTTCAAACAGAAAATATGATAAAACCAAGAGTACGCTTTTTCAAACCTGAAAAAGCTGTGTCCTGCCCTCTGCCTAATTCCCAAGGACGTCCCTTCCTGTCTATGTGATGGCAGCTGAGGTCTTGTCTGTCCTTCTCGCCTCATGGTCCTTGGTGTTGAAGCTGTCTCTGCAGGTGGGAGTGGCAGTGATGTCTTCAGGCATACTGTTGACAGTAACCAATGCCAGACAAGCCCCAGTGTTTGTTAATTGAATGACATCATATCCTTGGAGTCTGAGCTATTTCATGAGACGCTTCTCTTTGCAGGACATTCTATGCTATGGTCTTTGAGCAGAGACAGGGCAAGGGAAATGTGTGTCCCGAAGCTTATGCCCTGGGTCTGAACGTGTGGGCCCAGTGAGATAGGGTCATGGAGGTGCCATTCAGGGTGGGGCAGGGCTAGAGAAGGAAGATGGGGAAGTGAATGAATGTCCCAGTGGTCATGGTCTGTGCTTCTGTGGCTGTCTCATTTGGAGCACCTTCTGTGTACAGTGTACTGTGCTGAGAGCTTTGTATGTGTTGTATCAGTCTTTGTAATACTTCCTGAGAACAACTGTTAAGATACCTACTTTACAGATAAGGAAAAGTGAAGCTCAGTGTAATGAAGTCATTGGCCCAGGGTTGCACCAAGCTAGTAAGTGGTAGTGTGTGTGCCATGTTCTTAGCCACTGTCCCTGGCAGATGCTGAAGTGACATGAGAAGGTCTAGGAAGAATCTCAGGCTACATTATCAAAAGCATGGTTTCCAGAAAGTGGGAGGAGATAGGCCTCTCGTGCCTCTCATAGGTCAGAGAGCCCATGTGGGCTGTTTGTGGGTTCCTTGCTTCAAAGTGAGGAAGAACTACTGGACGCAAGTGCTTAGGTGGCAGAGAGCAGCAGGAGGGAATGTCAGGCTCGAGGGGAGACTCAGAGGATATGCACAGCACATTCAGTGTCTGGCAAGCTCCCCTGTGGGAGAGATGGGCTTGTTCTGAGCTACCCCGTAGGACACCATGAGGCCACTTAGTAGAAAAGACAGGGCACCAGGGTGCTTTTTCTTACATTTAGCTAAAATCCACCTGTTATAGCCACCTAAGTTTGAAATGCGCTTTTGCAAGGAAGGTAGTAAGCTCCTCATACCTGCAAGTATCTGAGTACACTCAGGACCAGTTTTTGCCAAACCCGTCTGTCTGTCATTCTCCATGGGAGGTGTTTTAAAATTCAGACTCCCGGGCCCCATTCCTGACAGTTCTATATCCATAGGTCTGGGTGAGGCCAGAGGATTGGGGTTTGTATAAGACTCCGCAGGAGCTTGTGCAGCAGTTTCTGGAGAGCAGCAGAGAACTGTGGGATTGGGCTGCCACTGGCAGGAGCTGTTGTGTGCTGGTGTTTTCCAAAGGATGGTTTGTGGGCCAGACTGCTAATTATGTATGAGCTGATTTTAGGTGCATTTATTTTAATTAGGAAAAAAAGTACATGTTTTGCTTACCAAATCTGTGATATTATGGTTATTGATGCTTAGAACTAGTTTACGTTAAAGTTTATTTTTTTTTTTTGAAATTTACAAAATATAATAATATACATCACGTTCACATGGGCAAATAAACATGAAGGTTGTATGCAAATAAAATCTAGGCTAACATTGTTGTCGGTGGGTTAGGGTGAGGACAAGTGGGTGGGCTGGGGTATCTTAACCCTCTCAAGAGCCTGGGGGAGGGGGAAGAGCCTGGGGGTTGTTGGTAGTTCTAGAAGACTCTATGGAGATAGGAGGATAATTGCAATAATTTGTCCTAATTGTAGTATTCCCCCGTTTGGAGCCTGAGGAAGAATGTCTCTCATGCCCTTCCTCTCCCCTCCCCATTCTTAATGGTTTCTTTGAAGTTTGAGACACTAAGCTGCCCCCGCACCCATCTCATCAGTGAAGATAGGACCTTGGCCAAGGTACAGGACACTGGGTACTATTTTTGTTTTCCTCCCTGTTTTCTTTTTTACTCTCAAAAAGAAGCAGCCAGAGAGCGATGCTGGCAGGGGCAGGGGTGGGGGAGCTGAGCTGTCTGATTTCCTTGTGCTCATGTGAAGATGAGGGAGAAGTAGGTGGTCTTACCTGGCCGGGCTCTCCTGAGCCTGCCCGGTGCCACACCTGGCCGTGAAGGTCTGGGCACCGGTGGGGCGGCTGCAGCCCTGGCAAGCCTGTTTCTGCAGAAGCCCTTTGGGGCTGCAACGTAACCGCGGCCCTCTGCAAGGAGATGCCAGTCGCTGAAGCTCCTGGCTGCAAAGTCCAGGCCACCTCCTGTCAACTCTGGGAATTGGGTTGGGAGATTAAATTAATATGCAAATAAGTCACAAGCAGCATGCAAATAAGAGTGGGGATTGGGTGTCTGGCTATCAGGGACTTCTGGCACTTTTCAGGGCACACCAGGGTAATGAGGGTGGTGCAGCTGTATTTTGGCTGAACGGCCATCCTCAGACTTGGGTGGCTAGGGATGAGGGTGGGACATGCTGACACTGAAGGGTTATTGTCTCCGCCATTCATGGTTTCCACAGAGGGGAACAAGCAGAATCCCAATAGCCAGTCAATCGGAGGTGTCTCAGGTGGCCTAGAGGATCAATGTTCAAGGTCAGGCCTTCCCGAAGTTAGGCCTCGAAAAGCATAAAGGCTGCCAGGCCAGAGTCCTGAGCTTTGCACTGAGAGCTTCACTCTGGGCCTCCTGTCACTTTCCCAGAGGCCTGGCCAGGGACGCCTCAGTCCCTCAGTCCCCCAGGTCCTGTGCTCACCGCTGGGAAGCACAGGGGCTGGTGGGGTTTTTCTTTTTCCTTTTCCCAAGCCAAGGAAGTGTCCTGGCTCCCAGACTCTGCCCTGTGGGGGAGGCGGGGGAGAGAGGGAAAAAAAGATTTCCACCTTATTGTTCAGCAGCCGGAAAATTGTTGTCATCTGTTCTGCCTTCCATTTGCTGAGAATGGAAAAAAAATGTGGAAAATTTGGGGAAATAAATCTCAGTACCCTCCTAGGAACTCTCTCCCTTCCTCTCTGGCTTTGCGTCCCTGCCTGTCTGCTCCGGGCTCGTCTCACTTTGCCCCCAGGTTTTCTCTGTCCGCTTCTCCTCTGGGCTCTGAAGCTGCCGTGGGTCTGGGACTCGGGCTGGGCTGGGCTGTTCTGGGAGCTGAGCGGGGCTGTGCCGGGCTGGGCCGCACTGGGCCAGGGCTGAGCCGGGCCGGTGCTGGGCCGGTGCTGGCCTGGCCCGGCCCACGGGGACGGAGGGCTTGGGATGCCGCTGTGATGTCATGCGAGAATCGCATAGCTGCAGGATGATAAGTGAAGCCCTGGGGACGCAGCTGGCTGGAATTACAGACAGAGTTTTATCCCACTGGCTTCCTACAAGCCAGAGTGAGGCAGAGCGAGCGGAGGGGGAGAGAGGAGGGAGTGGTGTGTGCGTGTGCGTGTGTGCGTGTGTGTGTGTGTGTGTGCATGGGCAGGCAGGCGGCACTGGCTCCTCCCACCCTGACAGTCCGAGAGCCTGAGTAGGACACAGACAGTACTTGGAGCTGCAGCCGTGCAGGAATTATTGGAAACTCGAGGCAGCAGGATCAAATCAGAGCTGTTTTCCCCTCCTCTTTCTCCCTCTCGGTCCAGAGGGTGAGTGTCTACTGGGCAGTCGCGGTGCCTGTGTGTGTCCTTGTGTGGCTGTCCGCTCCATCTGGGGAGGAGGGCGCTTCCGTGCCGGGGCGGAGGGCCAGGATCTGCCAGGACCTAGCCGGGAGGCGTGAGGCTGAGCGGGGCTGTGGCCGCTGCGCCGCCTCTGGACGTGGAGGTGCGGACCTCGCTGGCCTCCGCTGGAGCTGCTTCTGGGGCGCGTGAGAGCCGCAGCCTTCAGGTCTGAGGGGTAATGGGTTGGTAGGGGCCGTGTGTCTGAGTTGTCCTGTCTTTTGGGGAGATGATTTATCTTGGGTGGGAATGGAGTGGGCAGAGGGGACGCGGTGGAGGCAGGGATAGCCCGAGTGAGACGTTATTCAGGACGCCCCTTCCCGCTTTCTGTGGCCTGAGCTTTGGGCACCCCCCAGGGCCGACTGTTACCCGCCGGCCGCCGACAGACTCCCATTCACGGTGTTCCCAGCCCTGCCAGGGCTCTCAGCGGTCGACTGTCCCCCGGCCAGGCAGCTCTGAGCGCCCAGGCGGGCACCCCGGCCTGGCAGAGAAGGACTTCAGCTTGTTGTGGGCTCAGAGCTATTTTTACCATCCCAAGTGTGCCTGTGATATCTGGCGCCCAGATAGGCTGCGGGCAGGGGTGGGGAGCGCCGGGCTCAGGTTCTAGCCCTGGCGTGGAGCGGCAGGCCAGGCTGGAGTCAGGAAGCTGGCCCTGAGAGTTCACATTCGTCCTGCAGGTGTGGGCTGTCGTGTGACCAGGGCAGGTCTCTCACCTTCCAGGGCCCTGGGTCCTTGGTGCGAAATAAAGGTCATGATCAGGTTTTCTGCCCTTACTGCTTCTCTTTGGAGGCATGAATTCATATAAGATGGTATCTGGGGAAATGCCACAGCTACTTCCTAAGAAGGGTCGGGGGACACATCTGTCATCGTCGCTTGACTGGAGCGCCATATATCATATAGTCCTGAGGTTCTTGGTCTGCAGCCATAGTTGGAGAGTCTTCCAACCCCCCCCCCGGCCCCCCACAGCCCCCAGCCATCCTCACCCTGATGCAAAGAACTTGGAGCCAGAGTCGGTTTTGTACCTCCTTGCTGAGTGACCTTGGGTGGTCCCTTGAGCCTGCAGAACTTCACTGTCAGCCTGTAAAATGAGGGGTGGGCAGGGGAATAACTAATCCCCTAGGGCCCTTCAGCTCTAAAAGCCCCAACGCTTTTAAAAAGCTCTCTTGGCTTAGCCTACCTCCTGGGCCCTGAGAGCTCCCAGTTCTGTCCCCAGAGGGCCAGAGCCGCTGGTGGGAGGGGCTCTACCCTTCATTTCAATCCAAGCTGACTTCTCCGCCTTTGAGGCCCTCAGGCTGAAATTCAGGTTGAGCTCCATTTGGACATGGGCCTTAGGCTTTCCTCTTTCTTTCTTGGCAGCAGAATTGGGGAGGTGGCCAGGAGAAGCCCACCTGGGCACGCTCTCTGGGTCTACAGAGGCAGGTTTGTGAGTGACACTGGTCATTAGTAGAGGAGACAGAGTCACCTGTAAAAAGATTGACAGCAGCCCTGAGAGGACTCTCGTTCATTTTTGTTCACTGTCTGAACCCCCTGCCTGAACAGGGGGTTCCTTCTGATGTGTGCTACCAAACAGGAAGAAAAGACAGGTGTCAATTTTGCCACACCTGGACTCATCTGTCCTTTGCCCACAGGGGTCAGGGCCCTTGTGCTCATCTGTATTGCGTCAGCGGACATCTCCCGACCTGCACCTAAATTCCCGGGCTGTACTGGGCACCTGCCCGCTTTGCCGTGTCAAAGGCTGTGTCTCCTCTGCGTGGTGTCCTTCAGAAGTTTAAGGACTTCTTTTTAACCCTTAATTCTGCCCGTTCTTCAGATCTTCCTGGCCCCCAGGGAGCCCGTTCCCATTTAGAAAGTTCAGAGCTCTCTGCAGGCTGTACTGAACAAAGGGCTGCCTTAATCCCCAGCTGGCTGTGGATAGGAGGTTGGCATGGGTGGAGGCCAGGACGTCTCAGCGTCCCCAGTTCTTACTGGAACCATGGCTGCAGTTCTCCATCACCCTCTTTGT
Organism: Mirza zaza; assembly: GCA_008750895.1. Classification (NCBI taxonomy): domain Eukaryota; kingdom Metazoa; phylum Chordata; class Mammalia; order Primates; family Cheirogaleidae; genus Mirza; species Mirza zaza. Next base: position 18,049 of record VSMD01102019.1, read on the forward strand.
ACACAGCCCCTCCTCAAAGTCTCCTCCTTAGGCAGGTAGAACCCAGCAGTGTGCTCTGAGCTGGGCCACTTCTCAGCTCCTCCAGCTGTGGAGTTTCTGTGTGTTCTGTTTCTCCTGGCTGCAGCCTGGCATTCTCCACGGAAGTTCTGGGTGACAGAGCGGGACTTCTAGAAGTAGCACCCTAATTTTGAGATGAGTATCTTAACTCGGGATCCATAGATGGGCTTTGGAGTGTCCATGAACTCCCGGAATTACATGCAAAATTTGTGTTTGTGCATTCTTTTTGGAACTTAGTCTAGAATTTCATCAGATATACCAAAGGGTCTGAGAAAGTTAATGACTGTTGGACTGTAGTGTGGGTGGGGAGGCCTGTGGGGGACACCATGGACTCTGGCTCAACCAATTGACAGGAACCTCCAGTGTACCCAGCCTATGCTGCAGAATATGGGGAATACCCCTCTCATGTTATTTTGCCTACAGTAAATCCCTTTCCCCTTATCTTTGGGAGAAGCTTGGGGTCCACCTAGAACCCCTGATTATTCACTGGGTGGCAGTGGAAGAAAAGTATCCCAGTGGTTGACACAACTCTATAAAATAGCTTTCTGTGCCACTTAATGTAATGCAGAAGCATTTATGAAATACCTAGTATGTGCCAGGCACTGTACTTTGTTGGCTCGCCCTGTACAGCCATCCAGGTTATGCATCGAACTTCAAGAGGCACCATTCGTGTAGACCATGTTGTGGATGGCACCGCCTGGGAGCCAGGCCCTAGGGACATGAGAGAGAGAGAGAGAAATAAAGGCCGTTCCTCAAGGAGTTCTTGGCTTAGTGGGGAATAAGCCAAGGACGTGGACGTCAAGAATGACCGTTCCGTGGGAGATTAATGTCACAGTAGAGACATCTACAAGGGACAACAGGAACATGGTGAAGGTTTGCTTGAGTCTGGGGACAGTAGGAAAGGGGTTAGGTTAAGGCAGACTTTCCAGAAAAGTTCAAACTGAGGCTGACAGAGGAGGAAGAGACTTGCTAGGGAGATTGGGAGTTTCGAGGGCAGGGTGGGGAAGGGCATTTCAGGAGAGGGAACGGCATGTGCCGAGGCACAGAGTAGGAAAGAGCATATAAATAGTTGAGTAAGAATAGAGTGGAGGGTGTTTGGGGTATTGAGGACAATGAAGGTTAGGCTTCCAAGCAGGCAGGGGTCAGACGATAAAAGGTCTAGCAAGCCCAACAAGGGGGTTGGGCTTTACTCTGTGGGTGCTGAGAGCTGTTGAGAAATGTCAAACAGGGAATAGGGAGAGGAGAATACAGAGTGCTTGGATGTGCCAGCCTAGCTCACGCACTTAGCTGCTGAGTGCTGTCCCTCAGCAAAGCTGCAGGTACGCATTCAGATCCTCACCCACAGGCCTGGAGGCCCCGCTCGGATGGGTAAGTGGTTGACGTGGCCAATTAGGATGAGGACCACTTTCCTGAGTGCTGATGTGTCTGGCTGCTGAGGTGGTGGCGGGAGGGCACAGTTCCCTCCGTCTCCTCTCCAGAGCCACATCCCTTGTGGCCTGCCCTGGTCCCTGCCCCAGGCCCTGGTCTCCTGCCTCCCTCCAGGCTGGGGCAGGGTCTGGGGCTAAGGGGCCAACACGTCCACAACTTGCCCTCCTGACGATCTCCTGGCCACGCCTCACTTCGTCAGAGCTCACCTAGTGCCGGGACGCACATGGCCTCGGATTCCCCACTCCTCCTTTTCAGGAGTTCTGCCCAGGCTGCCTCCGAACTGCCGGCGTCCAGGGTGGGCACGGTGCCTCTTCCTATTGGCACGGCATTGATTTTCCTCCGCGTTGGTTGGTCATTGCTGCTCTGGGTAAATGTATTTTAATGAATTGATATTTGCTGGACATGGACCCAAAGGACTTTTTATCATGAAGGGCCCCATCCTGAAAACCTTAATAAATCACTCACTCTTCACAACAGACCTGCTGGTTGGACAGGGTCTCCCATTGAGCCATTGCCAATGAAGGAGGCTTCTTTCCTACGGTCCACCTGGCTGGCACCTTTGATTCTGCATGCCTGGGCCACCTGCCCTGGCATCTTAAGAAGGAAAATCTTCCTGCCCCACATCAGGATGAGAAGTGAGGGGCTTTGGCTTCAGAGCTTCTCAAGGTGCTGTCCACCCGTGTGTGTGCCACCAGGCCTGGCGAGCCGGCGAAAACGCCGATTCATGGCTCCACCGAGGCCTCCTCGTGAAAATCTTCAGGGCTAGGGCCCTGGGATCTACATTTTTAACAGCACCAAGGGAGGTTCTTCTGGCCATCAAAGTTAGGAAATAGCAGCCCCGAAGCCGTGTATCTTTAGCATGCCCTGTTTATTTCTGTCGTTCTTTTTAAAGTGTATTGATGGATGTGTCTCTCTTCCCTCCTGCACCCTGGCCTCTGCTCTTCCAGTGCCACGCACACCTCTGTGCTATTTACTAGGGGGTTGTCTCAGGGACTGGGTCCACATCCAAGTCAGCTGGGGATTTTCCTCAGAGCTTTCCAGAAGCATGACTCGCACATCTGGATTACGGCCACCGTGGAGTAAGGGCCCCTCGGTGTGATGGGGGCAGCATCGGGGTGGATTCTGGGGCTTCCTGCAGCCGCCGGGAAGAGCAGGGAGATGTGCGGACGAAGCAAGCAGGGCCTTGGGGAGATGGTGGGCTCTGCAGCTTCCCTAGAGATGTGCACAGGGCACTGGGCTGCCCAGAGGCAAGAGGCAGAAGGGAGGGAGGTGGCCCCTGAGAGAGGGTGTCCAGGCTGGCCCGGGCATGGCGCCTGGGAGCTCTGCACCCGGGGCTGCCTGTAGCTTGTGTTTCTGCTGCAGTCTGTCCTTCTACTCTGTTGTCACTCAGGCCAGTCCCCAAGGTCCCCAGCCGTGCAGATCCATCCCATGTCCCCTCCCGCTGGCTGTTCAACTTCCCTTCGTCTGAGATGAAGGCTGCTGGGACTTCCACGAGGTGGCTCTGGTGGCCCCTCAGGTTATGAGCCTCAAAGCGACCTCCCCCAGCCTCCTTTAAGTCCCCTCTCCACCCTCCCGCCTCATTTCACTCCTTGTCCGCTCTGCCCGCCTCTCTCTTTTGCCCTTCCTGCCTTGATAGATTGAAACCAACATCGTGTTCCGGCTTCTTGTGGTCCTGGTAAATAGCTCTTAATGTGGCCGTGGTGGACACGGAGAAGGCAGTGACGGTGTGTGCCGGTGTGGGGGCTGCGGGGACGTGCCCTCATCTCTGATGGGAGGAGGAGGGGAGCGTGCCCCACAGGTGATGCCCCTGTGCTAGGGTTTCAGCAGAGCCCCCCGAGGGGCTGCATGGGCCTGGGACAGGCCTGGGTGTCCTCAGAGACTCCCTTTGACACAAAGAGGCAGACAGCTCAGCAGGGAGCAGATGGCCTGGCCTTAGCAGTCTACCGGGCCAGCACAGCAGTCAGGAGCAACCGGCTCCTTCTTTGAGGGCAACAAGAGACATTTCCACTTGTAGTTAGCAAACAGGATTTAATTAAACAATTTATACCTCTTCGATTTTCTAACTGAGCCTTAGTGGCTTGGCTATTATAGTCCCTGATGTTGTTGCTGCAAACGGTCGCCCATGTGGGGATACATTACATGGCAGAATAAGTTTAATATTGACATTTGCAAAATCGATGCAGAGTGGGGCCTGGCCACAGGGGCAATGAAGGGCCAGGATATCAGGCAGTAGATTCTCCCCCTGCCTTGGGGACGCTTCCATAGCTGTCGTGCTGAAAGCTCTTCTGTGAACCACTGTGAGTCGGGAGGGCAGCCATGCCTGGACCTCCATCTGAGCAGCCTTTGGGGGTCCAGGTGCAGGGCCAGGCTGGTGGAGATTCAGACAGTTCTCAGCCAAAACCCCTTTCCAGTTCAGACCAGCACCCAGCCCCGAGAGCCCAGCCCCACAACCCCGCTGGCCCTGTGTCACTCTGAGCTGGCTGCTGGCTGAAGTCCTGAAGCCTCGGGAAAAATTAGGGACAGAGAGGTGGTTCTGGAGGGTTCAGTGAATGGGTAGAGCACCCAACGCGTGCGCGTGCGTGCGTGCGCGTGTGTGCATGTGTGTGCGCACGTGTGCATGTGTGTGCATGTGTCTGTGTGTGCATGTGTGCACGTGTGTCCGTGTGTGCACACATCTGTGCATATGTGTGCATGTGTGTGTCTGTGTGTGCGCGTGTGTGTGTCCATGTGTGTAGGGGGATGCATGTACCTGGTGAGGCATCTCTGCGCGAGCTCTTGGTGACGTAACTTGGCTGCCTGTGGTTCATGTGTGTGTTGATCAGGATATTCGTGTTTTGTGGTCGTCTGAGCACTTGTTTTTGGCGATGGGCTTCTGTATGAGTGTTTATTTTTAGTGGCTGCCACTTTTGGCCTAAGGGCTGATCTTTGGGCATGGTAGGAACATTTGTATTCTCTGAAATGCTTGTGGCTTTAAGTTGAAGTATTTATTTGGGGTATTCCTGCCTTTATGTGTTTATTCAACTCTGTGTGTAAGTGTGTGGGATATGAGAGAAATGTAGTGTGAAAAGAATTGCATAGTCTTTGAAATAAATGAGTTCTGATTTTAAATCTTGGCTTTACCAGGTGCTATGTGTTTATAAGTAAATAATTCCCCTCTCAGAGCCTCAATTTCTCCATCTTTACAATAGGTATAATCCTGTCCAACTCACAGGGTGAGAAGTCACGCGTGTGTGGGGTGCCTAGCGCAGTGTGGCACGCAGGAGGTGCTCACTGCGTGTTGGCCACTGTCATCACTGTGTGCGTGCACGTACCCACGCCGTGCTTTCTGACCGTGGTTCTTGGCGTTCTGAGGGCACGCAGTGAACGCACATGTCTGGGTGTTTCTGATTTGGGTTGGCGTGCGTGTCTGACCGTCTTTGTGTCTGGCCCTGTGTGTGACTGCTGGTGTCTGGGCTGGAGCTGGTGCAGTCTTCGGGAGGGGGCTTTTCCCTTGCCAACTGAGGGCCCGGATTGGAGGGAAGTGAGGGAGGTGCGTGTGTGTGTGCATGCGTGTGTCGGGGCGGGAGGCCGGGCTGCCGACTGCACAGGGTGTGAGGTCACCGAGTTCCTCTGGGCGGGGAAGTTCTTCGCTCCTGAGTCAGCCCTTTGGCCCTGAGCCACCCAGTGCTCACTTTTTCCTTTCAGAGAAAGTGCAGCTCATGGGGGTCCCAGAGCTGTCTGCAGACAGAAGGACACCTCTCCCTGGCGAAGACCTCTCGCTTTTGTGTTTTTGACCCCTAAGGTCCTTCCTCACCGCCCTGGTCCATGAACCCCCTGCATCAGCACCCAGTGGACCCCACGGCATAGGACTGCTGGTTTGCTGAACACTGCCATGCCCAGCGCTTCAGGGATCCTTGGCTGGCTGGGAGCAGCGGGGCTCCGGACTCCCCTTTCTGCAGGCCTGAGGCCATCCCACCTGCTTACCTGCCTGGACAGGGCCCCTTTGCTGACGTTTGGGTGGTGGGGCAGGGCCTATGAGGAGTGGGCAGTGCTGAGGGAGGAACTGGGAGAGGCCTCTGGAAATGTGGCAGTGGGTGGGATGAATGGCATTGTATGTCTGAGCAGTTCTAGAAAATTCTTTGTGTTGAACCAGACAGACTCAGCTGTGGAGGCGTGAGGGCAAGTTTGTCTTAGAGAGTCTTAGCTTCGCCTTGCCTGCCCCCACCTACCTTGGGCATGGTGGACCTCTCATGGCACCCCTACTGCCCTCCCGGGCTCTCCTGTGCAGGGGCTGTTCCCAGGGAGGGTGGATCCCCACGCTTACACCCCCTTTGCACGCAGGGCAGTGGCTACCTCGCCTGGCGTTCCGCCTCTAGCCCAGGGCGGGAAGTCCAGGAATCGGAGCAGGGGTGAAACTTTCTGGGATGGAGCGACAGAGGGGACCCAGGATGCTTCAAGAATCACCATTTAGGAATTAATTATACTCACGATGGCAATGGCTATGGCTGCTTGCTGTTGACCTGTCACCATGTGCCAGGCACTGGTCTCAGCACACGTCGTGGGTCAACCCTTTTAAACTCAAAGCGTTGTGTGTTTAGTGAATATTGGCAATTTCATATAGTTCAACCAGATTCTGTTATTTTCCACATTTTACAGATGAGGAAACTGAGGCCCAGGGCGTAACCCATGCCTCTGTGGTCAGGGAGGGAGATGCGGAGCGAGGCTTGGACTGCTTGGTGTTGGGCTCCACTGCCCACCTCTGAAGCCAGGGGTGGGTGTGGGTCCGTGGTCCTTGTCCCTCTCCCTCACCTCTGGGTGGTGAGAGGAGGTTTTAGGATCCAGGAATGGGAGCTCTCAGCTCCTTCCCTTGGGAGCGGAGATGTTGTCCCTGCTTCCCACTGATGTCTGCTGTCTCTGTCTCCCCTTTGGCTCTGTGCTTGCAGAGGTGGTGGGACACACCCAGGGGCCGCTGGACGGAAGCCTGTATGCCAAGGTGAAGAAGAAGGACTCCCTGCACGGCAGCACTGGGGCCGTCAATGCCACACGTCCCGTCCTGTCGGCCACCCCCAACCACGTGGAGCACACGCTCTCTGTGAGCAGTGACTCGGGCAACTCCACGGCCTCCACCAAGACAGACAAGACCGATGAGCCTGGCCCTGGGGCCTCCAGCGTCCCTGCTGCCCTGAGTCCTGAAGAAAAGCAGGAGCTGGATCGCCTGCTGAGTGGCTTTGGCTTGGAGCGAGGGAAGCAAGCTGCCATGTACCACCCCCAGCACCTCAGGTCCCGCCCAGCGGGGGCCCCGGCTGCGCCCTCCTCAGGCCGCCATGTTGTCCCAGCCCAGGTTCACGTCAACGGCAGGGCCTTGGCCTCTGAACGGGAGACAGACATCCTGGACGATGAGCTGCCCAACCAGGATGGGCACAGCGTGGGCAGCATGGGCACGCTGTCCTCCCTGGACGGGGTCACCAACACCAGTGAGGCGGGCTACTCAGAGGCCCTGTCCCCACTTCCCAATGGTCTGGACAAGCCCTACCCTGTGGAGTCTATGGTCAACGGCGGGGGCTACCCCTACGAGCCCGCCAGCCGGGCAGTGCCTGCCCACATCAGCCACACGGCCCCCATGCGGCCCTCCTACTCCGCACAGGAGGGCTTAGCTGGCTACCAGCGGGAGGGGCCCCACCCAGCCTGGACACAGCCAATGACCACCTCCCACTGTGGTCACGACCCCAGCGGTATGTTCCGCTCTCAGTCCTTTTCGGAAGCTGAGCCCCAGCTGCCCCCAGCTCCAGCCCGTGGGGGAAGCAGCCGGGAGGCCGTGCAGAGGGGGCTGAATTCATGGCAGCAGCAGCAGCAGCAGCAGCAGCAGCAGCAGCAGCAGCAGCAGCAGCCTCGCCCACCTCCTCGCCAGCAGGAAAGAGCCCCCTTGGAGAATCTTGTGACCACCAGGCCCAGCCCCCAGCCATTGGCAGAGACCCCCATCCCCGGGCTCCCCGAGTTCCCAAGGGCAGCCTCCCGGCAGGAGATCGAGCAGTCTATCGAAGCACTCAACATGCTGATGCTGGATCTGGAGCCAGCCTCGGCCACTGCCCCCCTGCACAAGTCCCAGAGTGTCCCAGGGGCCTGGCCAGGGGCTTCGCCACTCTCTTCCCAGCCCCTCTCCAGCTCCTCCCGCCAGTCCCACCCACTGACCCAGTCCAGATCTGGCTATATCCCCAGTGGGCATTCTCTGGGAACTCCTGAGTTGGCCCCACAGGCCTCCCTGGAGTCTGTCCCTCCGGGCAGGTCTTACTCGCCTTACGATTACCAGCCGTGTCCAGCTGGGCCCAGCCAGGGTTTCCGTCCTAAGAGCCCAGCCTCCTCCTCCTTGCCTGCCTTCCTTCCAAACTCCCACACCCCTCCAGGGCCTCAGCAGCCCCCAGCCTCTCTCCCTGGCCTCACTGCTCAGGCACAGCTCCCCCCAAAGGAAGCGACTTCAGACCCCTCCCGAACTCCAGAGGAGGAGCCATTGAATCTGGAAGGGCTGGTGGCCCACAGGGTAGCAGGTAAGAGCTTCAGGGACCATCCGTCCTGGGGAGTCCCTCCTAACCCCTTGTTTTGTCTTGCTGCGGGGAGGTGCAGGCAGAGCTGTGACCCCTCAGCAGGTGTGGCTTTGGCCCGGGGAAGAGGCTGTCAGCACCCATGTGCCATCTATCCCTTACTACATTCATTGTCTATTAAGGCACTGCCAAGCCAGGCACTGAAATTGAAAGATCAGTGTCTATCAGTTTCTGCCCTCAAGGAGTTTACAGTCTAGTGAGGGGAAGGGTACCCAGACAGATCATTCTAACAGAGTGCAATGTGTGCCATGACAGAGGTAGGGACCCAAGACCTCAGAGCCTGGGAAAGCAAAGCTTACCACCTAGGACAATCAGGGAAGGCTTCCTCGAGGGGGTGACTTTGGGTTGGTATACACATTTTCTAGACAGAGAGGAGATTCTGTTATTGTCTGCTGTGCTGTCGTCCTTAGACTTCATTTCCTTGGGGGAGGCATGGAGAAGACTGGAGGGAGGGCTTTGTACACTCAAATTTCCCCTTGTGCCCTCCCAGAGGCCATAATGAAGATTGGGCTCTAGCTGGGGGTTCAACCTGGTGGGGCCTTTTAGGGTATTATCTTTGAGGGGAGGCCAGGGTCCGCGGTTGGCTTTGCTGTTAGTGCTCACTTAGGACCAGCTGTGTATGGGAAGCAGGCCTAAGAGATGAAGCTCCTTTTCAAATCAGAGAATGGGCTTCTCTTTCTAGAGAGAGGAGGGAGAGGGAACAACCAGAAGAATTTATTGGAAAGGACAACTGTGGGGCTTCTTTCCTTCCCACTGGCTTAAGCCTTTGAGCATTCCAGAGTCGGCCAGACTGGGTGGGAAATCCTGTGGGTTGATTTTATTGTGTAGGTGAAGCCCAGGCAGGGATGGACCAGAGACTGTGGGGTTAGGTGGGCCTGTGCCCAGCCACTCAGCTGACAGGGTGGTGGGAGCTCAGTGGGGAGAAGAGCAGCCTGGGCAGCTGACTCTGTCCTCTACCCTTTGTCCTAAATTTAGGGGAAGCTGAATCACCATGCCAGCTGCAGGGAGGGAGGGAGACACCTTCCCTGGGGATGGGCTGTGGGTTTGGGGAAGCAGCTCAGGGCAGGCCAGCTGGCTCAGGACCTGGGTGTGGGGACATAGGCACCCTGCTCCTGTACTTCAGAGCAAAGCAGAGTCCCCAGTTCCACTGTTGCTATTGACATTGGCCATAGTGGGAGTGTTTACACCATGGAAATTGGCCACCAGGGCTTCTCCTCCCTGGGCCAGCTGGTCTAGCAGTACGTCATTGCTTTTACCTGGGCATCAAAACATAGGATGAGCAGCTCTCTAACCCTTGGGGCAAAATGCACCATGGGGTGGTCCAGATGAAGCTTCAACTTCTGCTTTCTCCCACACCTGAGCTCCTGGGATAAGGACATACCCTGGTTGCTCTGTCAGCAGAGATCCTTTTCCTTTTGGTTTCACTGAGGGGAGAGGAATAGGGCTACTCAAATTCCCTGTGAATTTAATTATCCTCCATTATTTTACAGATTTGGGGGTGGTAGTGGCCTGAAGACTAGTGACGCTCTATTGTAATGATGGGCAGGATCCGGGAGACTCCTGCCTGGGGAGCAGAATGAGTTTCCCCTCCTTTCTCCCTAGTGGAATCTTTCTATATGGCTCTCCTGGAGCTTACTCAAGAGGAAGGCATAGCCCTAATGGCCCATCTTTAGTGGGCCTCCCTTCAGCCCTTCCTTTTCTACCAGCTTCTGAGGTGTTCACTGTCAGTTTCCATATCCTGCAGCCTCTCAGGCTTTGGCTGCCATGAAGTCACAGGGAGGGAAGGATACTGTTGGCACAGGGTCTGTATTCCCTCACCCTGTTACCCATCTCCTCCACCAACTGTGAGTGACTCAGTCAGGAGACAGGATGAGGTTATATAGAGGGGGCAGTTATATTTGGTTCCCAGGGCTATGAAGTTACTTCTTTGGTCCAGGCTCTGTCATGAACAGAATTTCTCATGTCGGCAGGTCATGCTTACATACTTCCTTAATAGCTCTTCAGGATGTGTCTGCAGTGCTCGTGTAGATAAAAGCACACAGGCAGGATCAATGTGTGGAATGGTCTGGGAGGCAGGGAGGATAGAAGTCCTCTTTCTGCTCATTTTGCATTCTGCTACAATAAGCTGGAACATAAGCTTTGACATGAGTATCCTGGGAAGCTCAGATCTGAGAGAGAACCTCTTCATGGCCATGAAATGGATCTGGTTTTTCCTGGCATTTCTCCCTCAGGTCTGTCCTTTCTTCCTTGGCTGTTCTCCATACCTCAGTACTGTGTCCCTAGTTCATTTCACTTTGATCCAACCACCCCTCATGTCTGATTCCAGCATAAATCTTAGAGAATGTAGAGACAATTTTCTTAACTTGAGAAAGGGTAGGTACCAGAAACCTATAGCACACATCATACTCTCTTGTGAAACATTGGAAGCATTCCTGTTATAGCCAGGGACAAAATAAGGATGTCTCTTATCACCACTATCATTTAACATTGTATTGGATGACCTAACCAATGCAATAAGATAAGAAAAAGAAACAAGAGTCAGAGTTGGAGAGTCTGATCGAGTTATCTTATGTTCCTGATTCTGTGACTGGACTGATCTCAGATGTCTCTAGAGGTGGAGATTTCAATGAATGTTGGAAATCAGATATGGATCTTATCCTTAAGAAGTCTAGAATTTAGTAGAGGAGAAAAGAACTGGAATATTAAAATGAAGTCATTTGTAATAAGAGAGATATGGAGAAAGTTCTGTGGGAGAGGAGAGAAGAGTGTTTTGAGTTGGATTTTAAACCAAGCCTTGGACGATAGACAGGATTTTGAACATGGGTGGGGTCACCAGACCGAGAGGGTTCAGACTGAAGACAGGAGAGCATAGGAAATGTTTGAAATTGTTTTGACAAGGGGATGTGGAATTTAAAAATTTTAAAAAGAAATACAAAAAATAAATGTTTAAAGAATAGTGAGTAGATTGAGAGCATATAGGTTGTGTATGGGAGAGTCAGGAAAGGTAGCCTGGGGTCTGTCTCAGGAGGGTCTTAAATACCAGGCTAAGGAGATTGAATTCTACCTAGCAGCAACTCAAGAAGCCCTCACTGTGGATTAGTCTCATTGTGCCATGATCAGAGATGTAGTTTAGGAAGATGTGTCTGGTGGGCTTGGGAAGGAAGTTTGCTAAATGGGAGAGACTTAGAGCCAGGAGATGCTAGGAGCTTATTAGATAGGCTAAGCGATGGGTGGCTGGGTTAGGGCACTGTCCATGGGAATGACAAAGAGATGATGCTGTGGAAACTGGGAGTAGACCCAGTGTGCTTGTGTATTGATTGGCTGTAGCGGGTGAGGGAGAAGCAGACATGGAAAATGAATAGAAACAGAGTGGCAGTTCTGTTAACAAGCAGGGTGTTGGAGGAGTGGCTGGTTTGGTGAAAGACATAGCACCAAACCAGCTATGTTTACCATACCAACAAATCAGGTATGTTGAGTTCGTGGTGGCAGTGGAGCCTCTAGGGAGAGATGGATGGGGAAGATGGCTGAACATCTGGAATTGGAGTTTGATGATTTTGGGATCATGCTCACAAAGGCAAAGGTTAAAGCTTGGGGTGTGGTTGAGATATCAACGTCAGAGGGCATGGAGAGAAAAGAACTGAGGATGGAACGGTCATCAGGGGAAGTGGAGGCTGCAAAGGGGGCTGAGAGTGAATGGTCAGGTGGTGGCAGGACACCAGGACAGTGTGTCATTGCAGAAGTCAAGGTGGTAAAGGGTTTCAAGGGGGAGTGCAGGGGATTAGTCTGGAGGGAGCATGAGGAGGAGGACTGAGGAAAATCCATGGGCTTGCCAATTAGGTGGCCCCTTTGAAAATCATCAAAGGCATATTTTCAGTGTGTGGTGGTGACAGAAACCAGACCGCAAGAGATTGAGGATGAGTGGGGAGGGAGTGCAGACAGCAAACTAACTATTCTTTTGAGTGATGTTGTGATAAAAGGGGAGAGAACGGTTGTTAAAGAGGGTAACAAGGGACTGGGAACTTTTTTTGTAAATATAGTAATCATGAGGATGGTTTTAGGCAGAGGAGAAGGAGCGGGGAGGTTGAATATGGCAGGAGGAAGAAGAGAAAGATAGAAGAGAAAGCAAGAAATTGATGAAGGGCAGGTACCAGAAACCTACAGCACAATGTCACACTTTCTTGTGAGACATTAGAAGCATTCCTGTTACAGCCAGGGACAAAACAAGGACAAGAATAAAGTCTCTAAGGAAATAAGAGGGTATAGGTTTTGGAGCCCAGGGGGATAATTTAGGCTCATCCAGGAAGTACGATACCTCTTCATGAAATAAGAATACAGGATAAATAAAGATATGAGGAAATATTGGTGTCAAGCTTTGGGAGCTTGAATTGAGAACCCATTTTTTACATTTCGTTATGGAAATAGGAAATGAGTTCCAGGCTCGCTCAATCATTCGTTCAATACAAGCTTCTAAGCCATGCTACTTGCTAGACTAGGTTTTGGGGAAAATGATGGCAGACAAAGCAGGTAAAGGTTCTTGCCCTTATGGCAGATAAGCAAATACATATGTGACATGTCAGGTGGGTGGTAAGTGCCATTGAGAGGAAACAGTGAGTGGTGGGTCGGGTGGCTGCACTTTACATAGGATGGTCAGGGAAGGCTTCACCGGGCAGTGAGGGGTTGCGCCAGATGGGGCAGCAAATGCAAAGACCCTGAGGCAGGAGTGTGCTTGGTGTGGCAGGAGTAGAGTGATCAAGGGGAGCCTACTGGGGCATGGAATGGGGGCAGCTCGCAGAGGGTCTTGCAGGGGGTCATTAGAACTGTGGCTTTTACTCTGTGTGGCATGAGAGGCCTTAAGAAGGATTTGGGTCCCAGAGTGGCATCATCTGATTTATTCTAAAGCAAGTTAGGCCAGGATGGCAGGCAGAGGACCAGTGAGGAGGCAGCTGCTGTTGATCTGGGGGGTGGCTGTGGAGGTGGGGAGAGGTGCTCAGATGGTAGACAGATCTTAGAGGTGGAACCAATGAGATTTATGGATAGACTAGATGTGGAGAAAATGCTTAAGCTGGGGCCTGAGCACCTGAGGAATGGAGTTGCCCTTTGTTGAGATGGGGAACGGCTGGGAAGGTTTTGCACACTCTAGGTTTGGGGTGCCCACGAAACATCTCCGATGGCTGCATACTGAGCCAGCAGTGTGAGGGGGGAATACTGGAGCTTAGACATGTGGGAGTTGTCAGCATATGCATGCCACATAAAGCGTGGGGCTGGCTGATCCCACGGGGGTGGGGGCTGGGGGGTGAGGGTAGGTGAGGAGAGGGCCCAAGTACTGGGTCCTAGAGCCTCCTACCTTTCAAGGTTGCAGACAGAAGGAGAAACCAGCAAAGGAACTGGTATGCAGCGTCTTCTGAAGGAGCGAAAGGGTGAAAGGCCATGAGCCCTGAGAGCCAGGGCAGAGGCCATGGTGACCACTCATGGGCCCCTGCGGTATCAGCGGGGGGACAGGAGGATGGCATAGCAGTCCTCCAGTGCAACCCTGCAAGGGCATCTAGAGGACTTTCTGGTGATGCCTAGCGGCTTTGTGTGGGAGCAGAAAAGCACGGGGGGCTACCCAGGAAAGAGGACCGCTCGGGGTGGAGGGCTGAGGGCTGGGGGGCCAGGATGCTAGGGAGTGTGACCCTGGGGCGCAGGCTGGGAGGGTCACCTGGGGCCAGGGAGAGGAGGGGAGGCCAGGGCTGGACCTGCTACCTGCGAGGGTCAGGCGAGGAGGGCACAGGGCCTGAAGTTGCCTGGCCCCAGGGCGATACCTCGTCCTCCACCCTGGGGCTAGAAAAAGAGGGGCATGCCACCCTGCTGGCCAGCAGGAGGCCCGCCTGCCCTTTGGAGAGGCAGGACCCTGGATCCCCCCTCTTCCTGTCTGGTACCCTCCCCACCCCCTTGTCCCCTCAGTGTGTGGCCAGATCCTAGACTCAGAACACCAACTCATCTGGATCTTCTCTTTGTTTTTGTTTTGTTTCGTCTTGTTTAATGCCTCGTCCTTTGCGTTCCCTGTGTCCCCCGTGTGCGTCTGTCCCCCGTGCCATTGGTGGGGTGCCTCCCTTGCCTGGTGTTGTCCCTTCCTGCCTGCCCCCCACGCCCTGCCGGCTCCCCTGGGGTGGGGTGCGCAGCCTACAATGCCAAACTGCAGGGCCTCGGGCACAGCCGCAGCTTCCGGCCCTCTCCTCTGCACCGGGCTTCCTCCCTCTCTGGTGGGTCGCCCTACTGCCCGCTCCCTGTCGAGCTCCTCCACCCGCTTTTGAACTCAGTTTCTCTCTCTTCCTCTCCTTTCTCCTGTGCTGCTCCTTCCAGACCCTCGCCCACCATCTTCCTTCTCTGCTCACTTTGCCATGGCTTCGTCTGTCTTTGCCCTTTCCTCTCCCTCTTCTTCTGTTCTCTACTTTCCATCTCTTTCTCCTTCTCCTCCCCCCTTTCTCACTGCACCCCCTTCTCTCTCCACATCCCCTTCTCCCTCCTCCCTCTCTCCAAAGCCTCTCTGCCTCCTTTCTGCATGAGCCAGAGCTCCACGTCTGCATGGACACAGGCCTCATGCTAGCCTTGGCCTCAGCCTCACCCGCTGGGCAACAGGGTCTGGAATAACTGGTCTAGCCTTCATGGTCCCCCATGGAGATGCAGGCCTTGAAAAGAGGGTGCTCAGTGAGGGCTCTGGACAGCCCAGCACTCCAGCCACCCTGGCCAGACCGCCTGAGCTGCAGGGCCACAGGGCACACGACAGTGGCGTGGTGCCCCAGGCCCTGCCGTTCTGTCCACTCGTGAGCGTGGTGCACCCTGGGGACGGTGCACTGCCTCTGACCCCACCCCTAATCTCAGCTCCTTGGCCCCATGGCCGAGGATTAGCAGCCCTGGGTTTTGGTCCTGGCCCTGCCTGTGACCACCTCTGGACCAAGTGAGGCCCACCCTGTGACCTTGGACAAGTCCCTTAACTATTTAGAGCTCGATTTCTGCATTTGCAAAATGGACAGATGATAGCTCTGTCTTGCATATTTTACTCAGTGGTTTGACATGTCCCAGACACAGTGGACGCTTCGTCAGGGTCATGTTATTTTGTTTGAGGACGATGTTGTCCATTACCGTCTACCTTCTGCCTCTTGGACATGCAGGCGCACAGGCTTTGAGCCCGGGGAGGGACTCGCCCTATCCTTTCTCCGATTCTCTGAGCCTGGAGTCCAGGTCAGGGAGGAGACAGACGGCGCTCAGGCTTGCCCCACAGCATGGCTTTGAGCAGCTCCAGCTGCTCCAGCAAGGGCTTAGGGTGATGGGAACTGTTGACACACAGTGGCAACGTGTGACCCCTCTGCAGACCCTCCTCCCAGTTTGTGGATGATCGGGAGAGGGTCCGGCAGACGCCCTTTCCTCTCTCCTCTTCCTTCGCCCTTTCCTTGGCCCAGTGGTGGGAGCGTAGTGTTCAGAGGGGCCTGGGGGTTCAGGGTAGGATCTCGGGTGGGGGGTACACCCGGAGGGGAGCTGGCATGGCTTGCTGTAGGGCTGCTAGTGTGATCGCCGTGTGGCTTTCTGGTGCCCTGGCCCAGCAGGTGGCCTCCTGGATGCCCTCGCTTCTGGAGCCCCAGGCATGCCGTCGGACACCCAGCCCGCCACCTGGAGCTGAGGAATCCAGTCTTTTGGAAATCGGAAGGCTGGAAAGAAGAGTTGGGTCTGTGGGGGTAGCAGTGGCCAGTCTGGGGGGTGTAGGGGAGGCGCGTGATGAAGCCTGACACCAGAGTGTTTGTCCCTGTGACCCAGGGACGGTGGGCAGGAACATTCTGCCAAAGTGCTCGTACCGATCTGTGCTAGCACTGCAGCTCCCAGAATCGCAGGGCGTGCGTGCGTGCGCGTGTGTCTGTGTGTGTGTCTGTGCATGCGTGTGCGTCAGATGAAGGGCATGAATTGCCTCAGGTCCGCTCACGCCAGGCGAGCCTTGGAGAGAGCTGTCACTCTGGCACAGCACCATCCTGGGCTCAGAGTGAGGACTCCCTGGGAATGAGGCTGTGCTGGTGCCCTGCTCCCCCGTGTGGGGCCCGTCCTTTGGGGTGGTGGGGCAGGCCCAGTGCCGGCCCCGTGTGAAGCAGCCCTTAGAGGATGCACTCTGGACGTAGGGTGTTCTGATCCTGAAGACGCTGTCTTGCCCTGAGGGCACCCCACCCCTTCTCAGCCTCCCGGGGGCGGAGTGCAGGACTCCCCAGCCTGGCGGGGAGGACCTTCCTGAGCCCCCTGCACAGCTTCTCTTCCCTCCTTCCTTCACTGGCTGCTTCCGGCTGCAGGGTCTCCTGCTGCAGTGGGGGCTGCCATCGAGGCCATGAGGGCGACCCAGGGGCCCCACTAAGTACCCCCATCATCCCAGCATCCCAGTGCCCTTCCTGTCAGGTTGCGGCTGTGTGTGTGTGCATGTGCGTGTGTGTGCGCACATGTGTGTTTGTGCAGGGCACCTGCCTCTGCTTGTGTGCACGTGGGAGACAGAGGCTCTGAGAGAGGAAATGAGGCCAAGAGACGGAGAAAGTCCTGGGTGCAGGGTGGTGGCGGGAAGGAAGGACATGGGGGAGAAGGCCTACTTTTATTATCCGTCAGTCTCCAGGACATGAGAGAGGGGTGTTCTCTCTTTGACACTGGCTGTCAGCTTGTATCCAGACATCCCAGCTTGGCTGAGGAACAATGGGGCTCTCTTCTCTGCCCTCTGCCATGCCAGCCTTTCCTCCCATAGAAAAAGCCGAGAGAGAGGGAGCATGGCTCTCCGGGCAGATCTGGGCTTGCCAAGGGGGACAACAGTAGGACACTGTGTTCAAAGAATGTGAGTGGCCCTGACTGGCCACTGGTGCCATGGGGTGCTCTGTAGGGGGAGGGTCTGGCCCGCGGGAGTGGAATGAGGGGTCTTCTCCTTCTGCAGAGGGAGGCTCTGCCCTGCAGTGCCTTAGCTCGTTAGGTCATTCTGTCCATCCCCCTGCCTCTAGTAGAATGCACTCCCACATGCCTATCTGTTGTGATGGAGAGGGGAATTGAGAAGGTGGGACACACTCTTTCTGATGGCTGACTGCCTCGTGCCAGGGGCTCACATCCTCCACCTCTGGCGAGCCCCTCCACCACCCTCCAGATGGTGCTGCTACAATCTGTGGCCTCTGGCCATGGAGGATGCTCCAGGCAGGTGGAGGAGAATGTTCTCTGTTCCTCCAGGAGATTCAGTGTCTCAAATGGAAACACACCCATTTTTCAAGGGCAAACATCAGATGCCCAAAGAGGGAAGCCGGCCTCCTCTTAGAAAGGCAAAGGGATCTGCCAGAGAGAGGCTGCCGGGGTGGGCGAGCCCGGAACTGTGACCAGCCCTAATGCATTTCTTTTAACCTTGGGGCTGAACTCAGTTCCAAACCCCAAGAGCCTTTCCCGAATGGGCCTCCTTTGTCACAATTATTATTAGAAAATCAATGGCTATGTCTGTTTCTCTCTAATGTTTTGCCAGGAATGAAACCGGCAGCAGCTCTGGTCCAAGCTGCCCAGGAGGCCTGAGTAGGGCAGGGGGCTCGGTGGCAGGAGCAGAGGCGTGGCCGAGGCCAGGGCACCAGCCGGTGTGGTGTGAGCTGCAGGCCGCCTTTCCGAGGCCTGGGGGCCTGGGATTCTGTAAGATTCTGGGGTACAGCTCACTCCTCTCAAAGGCACGCCCTTCTTCGCTCCAGGCGGACCCTCCTGGCAGCTCCAGGGTGGGCCTAAGGTGGCCCCTATTTTTCTATTCTGAGGATAAGGGCACTTCAAGGCACAGGGCTTATTTGCTTTAAGGGAAGCAGTTTGTGAATGGCAGGGTGAAGTCCGAGTCCCGTTTACTGTCCCCATCTGGGACTCTTTTTCTCAGCTAAGAGGACAGCAAGGCTGTCTCTGAGTAATAAAGAGCCCAAAGTGGGGATGCGGAGCACCGCCACTTAACGTGCAAATGCCAGGCCTGCTACTCTCCCGATGGGGCACCGCTGGAGTCACGAGTGTGGGAGAGCATGAGGACGTGTCTCAGAGGGACTGCGCGTATGTGAGTGAGTGTGTGGCCGCCCCGGCTTGGCAGACGGCAGCCTGCTGTCCATGACAAGTAGGAAGGCTTCCCAGCGGCGCTGTTCACAGCAGCCTTTGTGGCCGCGCCAGGCTGGGAGTGCTGGGGGCCGCCTGGGGCATGCAGTCCCCACGGTGGACAGTAGAAGATGACTCAGTCTGAAAGAGGGTGATTTCTGCCTGGCTGCACTGGCACCTCCCTAGGGGCTGGCAGTTTGTGTGTGTGTGTGTGTACACGCATGCATGCACTCACACATGTGGCATGGGACAGTGTTCCCAGATGTGTGTTCAGGGCCCCAGTCCCCTGTGACTTGAGACCTTTGGGGAAGGCAGAGTGGAGAATCTCCTTCAGGAAGATATTTGGGACTCAGAACCCACCCTTCTGGCTGGGTCTTGGCCTCTGGGACCTGGGCAGCAAGTATTCCAGGATTCTGGGAGGCAGCTCAATGAGGCAGTGGATTCCGAGCCTCAGCCCAGCTGTGAGAAGAGGGGGTGGGGAGGAAGGAGGGTGAGGTTAACAGCACCCCCAGGCCTGTGGAATGGGATTGAGATGGGAAGTGTAGAAAAGCAGATGGAGCATGTGACTTCTAGCCTGCTCTTCAGCTGGGAGGGGCAGGGTGGGATCCTCAGCCATCTGTGGGGCAAGACAGAGGGGTGGATAGCTAAGGGGTCAGTGTAAGGGGAGTAGGAAGAGGTTTCAGAGGTGCCCTAGATGAAGGTTGGGGAACCCCAGAGAAGGCAAGAAATACCCCAGGGCCTGGCTGGGGCTGGGGACTCCATAACAAGACTTGGTCATTTCTTTGTTTCTCCTTGAGAGCACCATTTGCAAGATGATGCAATTTAGCTCTTTCCAAGAGCTCTTCCCCATGGGCTTGATGTTGCTGGTTGGTTGATGCAGTTGCCTTGGAGACTCTCTTCCCTTCCCCGCCCTGCCTTGTCTGGAAGCTCTGGCCCTCCGCCTCTGGGGTTGGAAGGAGTTGACATCTGTTTCTTGTATCAGTCCTTTGTGCTCTTGGTCCCAGCCCTGTGTGGAGTAGATTCCTGTTGAAGGCTGAGCCAATCTAAGCAGATCTCCTACCCTACAGAGAAAACTGGGGGTGTGAGCCATGTTGGGCACAGTAGGGCTGGGGAGGTGCTGGCAGGGACTGGGGCGGCGACCAGCCAGCCCTGCTCGGCCCCTGAGCTAAGACGGGCTGCCTTTTCTGGGGGCATTGGGCTAGACTGGTCATTTCTTGCACAAATGCTCACTGCTCTCCATGCCCTGATTCCTCCCAGGGGTGCAGGCTCGGGAGAAGCAGCCTGTAGAGCCCCCAGCCCCTCTCCGGAGACGGGCGGCCAGTGATGGACAGTATGAGAACCAGTCTCCGGAAGCCACATCCCCCCGCAGCCCCGGGGTTCGCTCTCCCGTCCAGTGCGTCTCCCCTGAGCTGGCTCTTACCATTGCCCTCAATCCGGGAGGGCGGCCCAAGGAGGTGAGTCCGTGAACTGTGTCCTAGGGCCGCAGAGGGTAGGGAGCCCACCTGACAGCTCCAGGAACCTGATGGCCACCTTGGCACTGACCCATCAGTAAACTCAGTAATTTGTCTCCCCCAACCCCCCGCATCCTCACCCAAGGTCTCCTCTCTGGCGTGTGGACACTTCCTTAAATAGCTTCGTGCCCTCACTTCTTACATTAATACTGAGATCGAAGTTCCTGTCTTGATTCCTAAAGAGAGTGGGAAGGATCTGGGCTGATGTAGGTGACCACAGTCTTCAACCTCTAAACCAGATCATATAGCCTGACAAATATGTTTTGTCAAACTCCTTTCTAAATATGAGTTTTCTTGAGAGGTTTCATTTTCATGCCAAATTGTTTGCATTTCTGAGACATTTCAGTAGTTGGAGGCAGTGGGACTCAAACTTCAGTATGCATTAACAGCCCCCAGGGAATTATTGAACCTATGGGTTCCCAAATCTACCTCCAGAGAGTCCAGCATGGTAGATCTGGGACAAGACCCAGGAACCTGCATTTTAAATGTGCACCCTGGAAGGTTCGGGTGCAAGTCACAGTCTATGAGATAGACTGTACTATAAAATCCAGGCTAAAGAGTCATTCTGCGTATAAATGGCTTCTGGACATCTGTTCTCACCTGCCTTTTGGCAGGACCCAAGTTCCCTGCCTTTAGACCCCCTTCTCTTTGGCCCTGTTCTGAAATATTGCCAAAGTAGATGCTCCTGAATGCTGCCCAGGCTTGACCATGGCCTTGCAAACAGCCACTCCCTACTCTCTCAGCTGCAAGGAGTCGTTTGACCTCGGCACTTACCTGAGCAGCAGTGGGGAGTCAGGCCGGAGAGGGGGTTTGTGGGCTGGTTAGCTCTCTGTCCTCCTGCCCCAAGTCTTCTCAAGGTCCCCCCTTTCCTCCTTTGTGTTCCCTGCAGCCCCATCTGCACAGCTACAAGGAGGCCTTCGAGGAGATGGAGGGAACCGCCCCCAGCAGCCCACCGCCCAGCGGGGGTAAGACTCCCTACTGGCTTCTCTTCCCCAATGTCCCCCAGCCCCTCATCTCGACCTTGCTGGGGGAGCACCCAGGTTTGGGGGTGGAGGAGTGTGCCAGCAAAGTGGGGTGGGGCCGGGGTTTGCAGCTTCTCACCCCGTGGCTCATTCCGCATCCTCTTCTCTTCCACTGCCTGTGGCCACCCTCTTCTCGGCCATCCACTCTCACACATCTGCACGTGCCAGGTCTTGCGCTCCAGACTGACCAGCTATGGGACCCTGGGCTTGTTCAGGGTCTTTTTACCTTCTACACTCAAAAGACCCTATTCTCACGTAATTCTTTGTGATCTGACTTTGACCTTGTTTCTGACCCCCATTTCTGTCTGCATCCAGGCACCCCTTCTGTTCCAGGCAAGCTAGGGAAGAAAGAAGGAGAGAAAAGCCCAGGACCCTGGGACTTCAGGGCCCCCATCTTGTCCATCCTTGGCCTCCAGGCAGGGGCATTTAGTCTGAAGCCCCCAGTACGCTCACTGGGGCGGCAAATCCACAAAGGACAGAGACATGTCCCCCCCAAAGACGAGACCTGAATGATCGTGGGAGTGGGGACAGCATCCCTTTTAAAGGAGGAGAGATGAGAAGAGGAGCTAGAGGAAGGAGTGGTGGGGAACAAAGTGAGGGAGGAATACCAGGTGTGGGGGACCTGGGGTCCCCAGGGGAGGCCTGATCAGCATGGAGGGAGAGATGGGCAGTGCTCAGGTCCATGCTGGCTGGGAGGGAAGGGTGAGTGAGGAGGGGAGAGCCACCTCCTCATGCATCCCCCTGGGAGCTGGCTGTCCTGTACTGGAGAGGAGTGTGGCCATGCTACATGGCCCATGTGCCAGCAGAACTCGTGTTGGTGCCACCTGGGGCACGAGCAGGCCAACCCCAGGACTGGTCGGCAGCCCCTGGAAGCCGCGGCTCTCCCTGCAGCAGTGCTGTCCAAAGGAAATGTCATCAGAGAGCATTTCTCATTTAAAATTCCCTAGTAGCCACATTAGAAAACACAACAGGAAACTGGTGAAATTAATTTTAATAATGTTTCTATTAAATCCAAAATATTCTCATTCCAGTGGGCAAACAAATCAACATAAAACTATTGAGCTATTTTATGATTTTTTAAAAATGTAGAAAGAGACTGGTGAGATTAATTTTAATGTTTTATTTAACTCCAGCCTAAAATGTTATCATTTCAGCATGGAATCAATATAAACAGTGTTGAGCTACCCTGCATTCTTTCACACTCTTACGCAGACAGCGTGGCCCCCACGTCCGCAGCACGAACCTAGAGCAGTCTGCTCAGGAGCCGTCTCTGCGGCCTCTTGTGACTCGGTGGGACCTTTCTCCCAGGCCTTCCATCCTGACACCTGCTCCCACGCGCTGTCGGGGCCAAGCAGCCCAGGCTTGGACATCCCTGGTCTGGGTTGGCAGCCGTCCACGCTGTGTTAGAATCGAGTTCTGCCTTCTTCTCTTCCCTGCTTGGCCGGCCGTGGGTCCCTTCGGGGAGAAGGATAAGTTAGAGGGTTCATAAATACTCAGCACTGGGGAGAGAAGACAGAAGGCGGAGAAATGCGAGGAATTTTTCTCTCAGGAAGCCGAAGGCTGGCTTGGCCTCAGTGCCGCCCACTTCTGTGCCTCAGCGGGGCCAGGCTGCCTGGGAACTGGGGCAGCCAGGACCTCGGGAGCTGGAGGTGGTGGGGGAGAGAACTGGGAGAGACCCTAGCCCTCTCTCGTCCTCTCGCCCCCTCCACCTCCTCTCACGGGCCCACCTGCGCCTCTGCTGCACCTGCTGGGTGGATGTCTGCACACTGCGGGCCGGGGCTGCTCTCGGTGGTCCCATGAACAGTGGCTGCTGAGGCTGGGCATGTTCTTTTATAATTAATTACGTTCAACTCTGCATTCATCTGACAGACATTAACAAGTGCTTGATAGGTGTCCATGAGCAAGACATTGTGTTAGGAAATGGGGTGTGGAAGAAATGGGGGTTTGGAGGAAATAGGGGTGTTGAGGTGGTAGAAACTGAATCTGTGTGCATATGTGTGTGTGTATAAAGAGGGAGGATGGACAGACAGAAACGCAGGCCTACACCTACCCTGTACCTGCAGGTGTATATTTGTATGCGTTTGTCCCTTTGCTGTACTGGTCCATTGGACAGCTACGGACAGACAGAGGGTGGAGCACAGGGGGGGGGCACCCATCTGGACCCCTGCGCTGTCTCCCTGCTCCCACCTGCATGTGGTCATGCACCTGCCTGTGCACAGGTACATTTTGTATGTTGCATCGAGAGGGCATTTTGTCGTTGTTGCTGGTTTCCTGTAGGCCTCACTGTCTTTTTGGGAAAAGCAGGAGTGGGCAGGGAGGGGTGTGGAGCTGCTGGGTGGTTCCTGGGTGTCTGAGGGCCACAGTTAGGCTATTGAGGCCCTTGGGAGGCAGGGAGCGTCCCCAGGGGCTGCGGCCTCTGCCGGCTCCGAGGATCACTGTCAGGAGACACAGAGCTCAGTTTTGACTTCACCTTGGAAGAGTGTTGGGAGACGTGGCAGCTGCCACCGAGACAGCTCGTGACTAGGCGTAACAGCCACCCTGTGGATCAGCTCGGTGTCTGGCCAGGTGCTTGGCTGCTGGGAGAAAGCCTGAGAGCCCTTTCTGACCTTGTGTGTTATGTGACACTTGTAACCCAGATGGGCCGCCGGGGAGGAGCTGGGCTCCGCACAGGGAATGGGTGCTCCTGGCCAAGGACTGCGAGCTCCTCCTCCTTCCAGAGCTCTGAGGTTTGGTGGGGATAGAGCCCCACACTGAGAAGTGCTCTCTTCCTGTGATTCATGAGGGACATACAGCTGAGGGCCGGCCCCGGGTCTCAGGGTTGGCGTGGTCTGGCCTGCGATCTCCGTCTCCGCCTCTGCCCTTCACGGCGTGTGTCATCCTCAGCCTCCATTTTCTTTTGTTCTCCTCTGAGTCCATCCAGTGCAGGGTTTAAGGGTACTCTGGGGATGTGTGTGTTTGGGGCTTGGGGAAAGGGACAGGGGGAGGGAAGAGAGAATATGTTGGAGAAAGTCAGGGACGGTCTCAGAAACCTGCGCGTGCATCGTATGCTGTGGCAATGCAAAGGTATGGTAGGGATGGTCCCCAAGGCTCTGGGGTAGAAATGATTCTCTCAGGGCTGAGGCCAGGGTCAGGACAAGGGCGCCATTGCCTCACTCTTCCCCTTTCTCCTGTAAACTGCTGAAATGCGGAGGCCCCTGGAGACAGGACAGGGGCAGCGGAGCCAAAGCGGCCTGGCACCACCTCCTGCTGCCGGGCCCTCGCCGACCCGTGCCCTCCTCGCATGGTGGGCCCGGCCTGCCTGCCCCCGCCTGCCTCTCACTCCATGTGTCTCCTCTGTTCTTTCTGGCACAGTGCGATCCCCGCCGGGTCTGGCCAAAACACCTCTGTCTGCTCTGGGCCTGAAACCCCACAATCCAGCGGACATCCTGCTGTACCCCACGGGTGGTGAGTGACTGGCTGGGAGGGAGGTGGTCCTGGGCCGGGGCCTTGGGATCTGGTCAGCAGCTGGCTTTGTGCCCACAGGAGCTCAGGCCCGGGCGGGGGCTCTCTGTGCAGTGGTTGGGGGTGACAGCCTTTGCAGCCTTCTCCTACTTTGACTGGTGGCTTCTGCGCCTCTCCCGGCCTCCTTTGACTTGGAGATGTGGAGGCCTGGCTCAGTGTCCTTAGAGTCAGTCAGGTCTCTGCTAGAAGCCTGGTGCCCCACGTTCCTGGTGCTCAGGCCCTTGTGTACACGCACATGTGTGTGCACACACACGTACGCACGTGTGCATCAGAGGCCAAGCCACTGGCATTTGGGAGTTCTCTGGTCTGCCTCTTCTGGCCCACAAAACACTGCCTGAGAAACCCTTGACCAGGCAGCAGCCACCACTGTCTGCACCTCCCGGCCCTCTTTCCTGTGGAAGGACCTGCCATTCTCCCTCGCCTGTGCTCCTCCCCTGTCTGTCCACGGCAGCATCTTGCTCTGCCGCTGCGGACAGGAGCCCCAGCTCTGGGGGCTTAGGCAGGAGGAGGACTGGGGCACGGCTGCTCCTCAGCCTCCCTGGGGCCACACATGGTCCTGGTTGTGAAGTGGAGGGCGGGGCTCTGGGCCTGTCCCGGAGAAGGTACTCCTCCTGGGGGATGCCACCCAGCCTCACAACTCCTACTCCTCCTTCCGATGGGGGGTCAGGGGGAGGCAGAGGGAGTCCCTGGGCCCTTAGCTGCAGGTTGGAGCTGACTGAGCCCAGAAACTTACTCCCTAGGCTGGTTTAAGGGCTGAGTGGGGACTTTGGGGTCAATTTCACTTTTTTTCTTTAGTCACCAGAAGAGTGATCCAGCCAGGTAGGCAGGCAATGGCATGCACTGAGACCCACAGAGACACAGGGCGGGGCACAGCCTCCCACTGGAGTGTCAGCATGGCCGGGGACACTGAGTCACCGGGGAGCTGGTGGAAGGGGTTGGGGGCTGCCCCGCACCAGCCAGCACACTCCTGCCTGAGGCTCGGCCCACGTGAGCCCCGGGCACACAGCTGTGAGAGGGTCGGGCTCCGGGGAGCCAGGGTCTCACCTGGGCGCTGGACCTCAGCCCTCCGCTCGGGCTCCTCTGGGGAGAGCCCCGCTCCACCCAGCCTCACCCCAGCTTTCCCGCCTCCCTTTTCTCAGTGAATTCTCTTTCTCAAGAATAATCCCTGTTAATCAACCTCTCTCTCTCTTTCCTCTGCTCTTCCTCTCCTCTTCAACACCTTCCTCTTTCCTGCCTCTCCTCTCCCACCTTTCTTCTCGCCTCCCCTCAGCGGAGGACGAGGGGGAGGCGGCGGTCCAGCCTCCCGAAGGTAAGTGCCGGCTGCCGTGTGCTGCTTCCGCGGTCTGGGTCAGGGCATGGCTTTCACGTGGAGCTTGAAAAGGCTGGCGCAGCCACCCTCTTTCCTGACCGGGTCTCAGGTGACCAGGCACACAGCCTTCCTGTCCCCAGCCCCTGGCGATGAGATATCCCCCTGGGCACGGCCTGTGTCCCGAGCGGGGAGCCGGTAGCCACCGGGCACCGGTTCAGGTACAGCCATCGTCCAGCACTGGTGCAGCGCTACCTTGTGGGCAAAAACGCCCCTCCTGTGGCTTCCTCTCCTGGCGCCATCTGCGCCAGCCTGCTGGGGTGCCACCTCCCACAGAGGTAGACAGGGAGGGGGCTCCTATTCCCTTTCCCAGGGAGCGTGCCACAGGCGTATCTCGGAGCAGGGATTCTCAACCTCTCCATTTTGGCCTGAATAACTCTGTGTGCTGTAGGATGTCGGCAGTGTCCCTGGCCTCTACCTGCTAGATGGCAGTTACACTCACCCAGTCGTGACAATAGAAAGTGCCTCCATCGTTGCCAGTGCTTCTGGGGGATGATCGCCCCTGGTTCTAAGAGCTCCCATCTTAGAGCCACGATTTGTCCTCTTGAAGCCCCCACCTGGCTTTGTATAACAGAGAAAGTACCGTGTCTGTCTTTCTGGGATCTGGGACACAAAGTGGGGATTTCAGGAAATCTGTGGACTCACTCCCTACAAAAATGCAACAGGACACCCATGCACATAATTTTGAAAACAGTCGCAAAGAGTTGGCATGTCTGTGGATCCCAGCTTAACCCCTGGTTTAGATGGGCCAGCACTGGGCACCGGGAAGCAGAGGGCAGGCGTAATCCAGTGAAAGGCCTTAAATGCACGAGGAGCAGAACTCGATTGAGGACTCAGGGCAGCAGGTGAAACAGGGGTGCAGCCTGGGTGGGAGGCCAGTGCATGGCTCTGGGCACCAGTGTCCCCGTCTCCTCCAGGAGGGGTGGGACGCAGTGGGAGCTGAGGTGTTCTGGGTTAGGTGTTCTGACTTCCCACCTGGGCTTTGGGCCCGTGTGGCCTGGTTTCTTTAAAGACTGGCTTTCTTAGGCCCACTTCCAGTTTCCTTTGCACTTAGCACCTTGATCTTCCAACCCCCAAAGTGGGCACGGCCTGTGCCTCTCTAAATCTGACGTCACCCAGGTGAGATGGTTGGGCTTCCCAGAAGGCTTTGCCCGCTTCTACCCAGCCAGAGTTCGGGCAGCAACATCAGGCCGCTTGGGGGTTGGGGAGCGAGACAACTCCCAGCAGCAGACCCTGGATGGGTGGGCTACAGCAGGCTCCCTCTGCTGAGAATGGCCCTCCCTGCTCCTCTGCAATTTCGTGCCTGGGAAAGGGCTTTCTCCCAGGCTGGAAGCCAACCTCTGGTTCCCAACTCACCGGGCAGTGGGGCTGGGAGGGGGGTCTAGTAGAGATCGGAGACTGGAGCCACTTTCCTGTGCTTCCCACACCAGAGCCCGCAGTAGGCTCTCAGCTCTCTTGCAGGCTGGCTGGCTTGAATAGCCTGGGGGGATCTCGAACACTGTCCAGCAGGAAGGTCCAAGTATCCCACAGGCTGATGCACCCCAGCGATTGTCTCCTGCTTTGGGGTGACTTCAGAGGTGCGGGCATTGATGGAACTGAGCTGAGATCTGCCAGTCCTGCCTCAGGAATGGCTCTCAGCTACAGGGCCCCAAGTCCTCTAGCTGGAGCCACCGAGTTTGGAGGGGAAGGTTCTTAGGGATCAACTCAGCCACACTCATCTCTGTCGCAGATGTGGAGCTGAGGCCAGCCTTGTGGGTGGGGGAGGGGAGGGTCTGCCCAAGGTCACTGTTGGGAGGCAACGGAGCCAGACTGGAGTTACTGGGCTCCTGTCTCTTAGTCAAGTGGCTGTTTCAAAGCCCTTCCCCTGCCTCCAGGCACCATGCCCCGGGATTCCAGCGTGGGAGGCGGAATGGAGTCGGAATCGCTGCCCGTGGCCTGGGGATGGGTCGGGGTGGGCAGGGAGCGAGGCTGTGGGCGCCAGTTCCTTGTTTCCTGACTCATGTGCCCCTCCCGGGTCAGACTAAAGCGCATTCTTTGCTGACCCTCTGAGGCTGTGCTCGACTTCCCTGACACTTTGAGGGGAAATGCAGAAAAAGGTCTGTGAGGACGAGTGACCAGAGACAGGGTTATTCAGCTGGGGGGAAAGGAAACCGGGGGGTGGGGGGAAGGCTGCTTGTCTCTAAGTCACTGTGCCAAATACTTTACATTCATCCATTCTTTTACTCATTGCATCACTTATTCGGGAAACATTTTGTGCACCTACTGTGTACCGGGCACTGTGCCAGACTCCAGGGATATACACAGGTGAGGCGGGTGGGGAGGAGGGAAATGCCAGCAGACATTTCAACGTTAGTTAGAAGCGCTGAGTGGGGCAGAAACAGGGTGTCAGAGGAGGGGTGTGTGGTCCAGTCTGAAGGTTTGAAGTTCTGACTGTCGAGCTCCTGGATCTGGTACCCGGGGGTTTCTGTAGTGTGTCTCTTCTCCCTGGGCCACCCTTTTGCTTAGGGTGGGCAGGGCCCCTTCTCTGCAGGCCAAGAGCCTTTCCCGGGGGAGCAGAAAGGCCCTTCAGGGTGTGGACTAAGAGCCGACAGTGCACGGGCCTGCCGGAGCCAAGCCACCCTGTGCTGTAGCTGCTCTCAGCCGCCAACAGCCACTTGGCCTGGGTTTGGGCTCCCGGAATGTTCTCCATGAAGCACCCTCCCTGACCCCACCCTCCTGCCCTTCCCAGCTCCCATTGCCTCTGGGTGCAGCTGCACTGGGATTGGAGGAGAGGATGAAAACAGCAGGAGAGAGGGTGCCAGCGAGGGTGGGGGGCAGCAACGGGCACAGCAGGAGCCGGGCAGCAACAGTGCGGCAGGTTCTCTACAGGGGCTGGGAATAGCAAGGACGAGTGATTAATAGGAGGAGCTTTCCCGTCTCTTCTCACTCGATCCTAGCTGGGCAGGTAGGTCATCTCATTCCCATTTTACAGATGAGAAAACTGAGTCCCAGAAAGGCTCTTGTGAGTGAGAGAAGGGGGAGGCGGCCTGCAAGTAGAAGTATATTGCCTTGAGGTGGAGAGGAGAGAAAAAGCCAAGGAGTAGACAGAAAAGGAAGCATTTTCAGCGTGGAAATCCGAGTCTGAGAACTTGGGAGCACTAATGTCTGGAGAGGAACTCAGGAAATCAAACAACGTCCCACAGGTCCTGCCTGCTCTGGGTGCTGAGGAGCGGAGACCGCACAGAGGGACTTCCCTCATTTCTCACTGATCTGGGGCTGCAGGGGCAGGCAGACCACCTGACTGAGGAAGAGGATGCGGTGGAGGGGAGGAAGGAAGTGGGGGTCCAGGTGGGGGCAGGCCCAGGTGGGCTGGCTCTCTGAGTAGCCTTGGCTAGGCTGGCCACCCAGCACGCAAGGGCGCTTCCTGACATCGTGGAGGGAACGCGTGCTGCTGCTTCTCTCTAAGTAAGCAGTCCTGTCCCCTCAAGTGCAGACTCCCAGTCCTTTGAGAACTCCTCTGGTGTTCTGTGGTTTAGGAGCTGAGGGGTGTCGGGAAGGGGCCAATGGGACCGCTGGCTTAAGACCTTGGCTCTCCTATGGCCATCTCAGGGTTTCTCATATACCGTCCCCTCCGCCTTCTGTGCAAACTTATGCTCAGGCGCCCAGGCTTCAGCTCAGGTCGCTGTGTTTAGGCTCACACAGCGGTTCGTGGCACCCAGCCTTGACTAATGGCAAGCAGGCCAGGGGGGATCAGGTCCCAGGCTTGGCTCTGTCCTGACTGTGGGATGGGATGTTGTGGCCCACCTTATCTCAGTTTTATGGTTGCTAGCAGGGGTGCTTTTATAAAGGGGTAGAGGATAGGGTATCACAAGTTGCTTACCCGATGTATGAGTCAGGGTTCTGCTGGAAAACTGATGGTTCATTCCAATGGGGCAACCAAGGAGAGTGTAGCGGATTATTAAAAGGTCTAGACAGACCAATGAGGGATGGTGACACACCTGTGTGGTCTTGGCAGAGCAGGGACCCACCTGCCTCTAGGCCTGAAGGAACCAGGAGAGAGGTGGAGGGGAAGGTGGCTATAGGAGCTGCGGCTAGAGGGACGTGGATGGGAGGCGAACCTTGACCTTCTCTCCTCCCTCCCTCTCATCTCCTGCCAGTCCCAAAGGCAAAAGCTATCTGCAGCCACCGAGCAAGGGGTACTGGGTGATGCAGTAGATAGGCCCTCAGGGATGTAGACCAGGGTAGAGAGTGGATCAGGAGGACGACAGTGGGTAGGAGAGGAGCACAGACCTTCAATGTCAACTTGAACTCCAGGGAATGAGAGGGATGGCCTGCCATGTCGTTCGCAAGTCTGTGCATGAGACAGCCTCTCATGGTCCATTCTCCCAAGCTGGGGTAGCGCCCCAGGGCAAGGAGCCTGTCCCCCAAGACTGAAGTTCTCAGCTCCCTGATTCTCATGACCCAGATGATAGTCATCTGTGCAGTGGCCAAGGACAGGCGTGGGCCAGACTGCCTGGGTTTCTAAGCCTCCTCTGCCACTTGCTGTCTATGGCTTGGGCAAGGTACTTGCAACCCCAAATCCTACTCTCCTTGTATAATTGTTTGCCCTTTTTTATCATTACAAATAACCATATGGAGTTGGCTCTTCTTTGGCTGATGGGCTGGAGTGCCAGGTAGAGCTGGCTCTGGGTGTCCCATGTGGCTGGGGGCCCCCTCTAGGCCACCCAGAGCCAGCACGGTGAGTCTGGAGACCGTGGTACTGGTGTCCACAGCCATTGATTGCTGTGTGTGCTGGGGCATACTGCTCCACCTCTCTGGGCTGAGGAGACAGGTTAGATCAGGGGTGAGAAACTATGGCAGCTGGCCAAATACCCCCCACCACCTCTTTTTGTAAAGAAAGTTTTATTGCAACGAAGCCTCACCCATTGATTGACCTGTCGTCTGTGTGTGCATTCATGCCACAATGGCGGAGTTGCGTAGCTGTGACAGAGACGGTCTGACCCACCAAGCCTAAGGTATTTACTATTAGGTCTTTATCAAACATGGTGCTGCCCTGGTCAGAGGATCTGCACATCGTCTTCCAGTGCCAGCGGGTCCCTGTGCATGGATGGCGCAGAAGCCGTGCCTTTGATGTGGATTTGGCCTGGGGCTTCTGCGACGTGGGTGGTGGCCTGGGCTGGTGGAAGGAGGCTTTTGAGAAGGCCTTGCTGACTCTTCCCACGTGGACTCAGCTTTGGGTGCTGAAGTGGCTGGTTCTACATCACCCTGTCCCTGGAATAGACTGTCCCACACGTGCCCCTTTGCAGAAGTCCTGCCCCAACCCCATCCACTGTCGCTGCTGTTGGTTGGAGGCAGCTCTGCGTGGAGGCCAAAGACAGGCTGGCAGGCTCTGGTTGGAGCTGTTCGCAGACCCCACCGCGGCCCCTGGGACCTGATCTTTAAAGGTCCAGGGGCTGAAAGACTGCCCTCTCCTGGCACCCAGGGTGGCCTCTGGACCTGGGTGTAGTGTGTCAGGCCTGGGGCCACCTCAGAAGCCACACGCGGGAGGCTGTGCTCTAACGCAGTGCGGGCCTGTGACCAGGCACCTTCCAAATGAAGATTTTCTTTGGGGTAAGGGGAGGGAGGTTTCATTTTGGCTGGCTAGATCCTGGGCCTCTCACCCCGAGGGCCTGGACGAGGGGGCTCTTCTCCACCTCAGCGCCCCTCACAGTCCCGGCCTCTTCCCCAAGGCTGCACAGACTCTGGGCACTGCTGGATGAGACAGGGACAGTGCCGGGTTTGGAGGTGGTGGGGATGTCATGTCATCTCTCTCCATTCAAGTGCCCTGCTCCTGCTTCCTGTTTACTACGGAGTTAGTTTTTTTTTTTTTTTTTTTTTTTTTTTTGAGTCAGAGTCTTACTCTGTTGCCCGGGCTAGAGTGCTGTGGCATCAGCCTAGCTAGCAGCAACCTCAAACTCCTGGGCTCAAGCTTTCCCTTTGCTTCAGCCTCCCGAGTAGCTAGGACTACCGGCATGCACCACCATGCCCGGCTAATTTTTTCTATATATTTTTAGTTGGCCAATTAATTTCTTTCTATTTTTAGTAGAGACGGGGTCTCGCTGTTGCTCAGGCTGATTTCAAACTCCTGACCTTGAGCGATCCTCCCGCCTCGGCCTCCCAGAGTGCTAGGATTTCAGGCGTGAGCCACCGCGCCCGGCCTGGAGTTAATTTGAGCTGTCCTCAGAGGCCGTGGGGGAGTCAGGCACTGTGGATCCTGGCCGAGGCTCCAGGCTTCAGTGTCTTCATCTGTCAAATGGCCTTTCTGGCACTTGCCCCACCCCCCTAGGTGGTTCTGAACACCAGGTGTGGTGATGTGTGGAAAGATTGTCTGTAAACTGCCCGGTGCTATGGAAACGCCAGAGGTGGGTGATGGAACGCCTGGCTCTGCGTGGGGACGTGTTCCCTGCTGTGGGTCTCCGGAGGAATGCAGAGTGTGTCTGGCAGAGGTGGGTGGGCGTGTCTTGGCATTGCAGGGGGCAGAGAGTGCGCGTGGCCCTGCTGGCCGTGACTCACCACACAGGCCTGTTGCCAGGTGCACAAGCCCGTCTCTGACTTCTGGGCCCGTGTGAACCCTGGTGCCAGCCCGAGATAGGGGCGAGGTGGGGCCGGAGCTCTGGGCCCACTGTCAAGCCTCAGCCTTGAGCAGCGCCTGGGGAACGTAGAAGGGCCTGGGGGTTGGATAGTGTGGTCATCGAAGGAAGGGGACAGCTAAAGGGATGCACCTCTGGACAGACATCCTTGTTCTTGGAGGGAGGATTCCCCGATGGCCCTGTTCAGGGACAGAGCCTGGGGTCCGTTTTGGGGAAGCCCCTCTGAGCATGGCCCTGGTTACAGGATGCTGCAGGGCATGGTGGGTACTGGAGGTGGGAGCCCCAGGAAGGTGCTCTTTGCGTCCCCTGGGGGCTGTTCCTGTGCTCCTTCCCTGGCTGGACTGTGTTCCCGGGCAGGTCGGGTGACGTCTCTCTGCGCCCCTGTGCACCTGTGCTCAGAGTCTCCGTGCCCTTGCCCCTTCCAGAGCCCCGCAGCTATGTCGAGTCTGTGGCACGGACAGCGGTGTCTGGACCCCGAGCTCAGGACCCTGAGCCCAAGAGCTTCAGCGCGCCAGCTGGCCAGGCCTATGGCCACGAGATGCCCATGAGGAATGGGACCCTGGGCGGCTCCTTCGTCTCCCCCAGCCCCCTGTCCACCAGCAGCCCCATCCTCAGCGCCGACAGGTAAGGCAGGGGCAGGCGGCGGGCATCCAGGGCTGGGAAGGTGGGCGAGGCCTCTTGGCTGTGCTTCGGGTGTGGGTGGGCAGCAATCACACGCGGATGGCGGCACCTGCAAACCACTCCATCAAGGCACGTTGAGAGCGCATCCTCTGAGTGCTGCATCCTGTGTGGGGAGCCGGGCTGAGTGAGCACAATTCCCAGGATGCTTTCAATTCCACCACCCAAAACTGTGCAGGAAAGAGTGAATGGTCCCTAGGTGAATGTGGCAGACTCCTCCCAAATTGAAAATCTACCGACCGTAATGACTAGTACTTAAGTGGGCACTTCTGGGGCACCAGGCACTTTGCTAAGTGCTTCATACAGTCACTTAATCCTCGCAGCATTCCTAGGAGATGAGCACTATTGTTGTTCCCACTTTTCAAAAGAGGAAACTGAGGCACAGAGGTGACATAGCTTGCTCAGCGCTAGCAGCGGGGTTTAAATGGAGGCGTGTGGTTCCGGAGCCCACGTCTCTACCCTCGTTCCCAGGCCTGGGCTGTGACACCCGCCTGTCGCAAGATGAGAGCCATGTGTGCCCAGAGCTCACCCATGAGTGAAGGGCTGGGAGCTCAGAGCAAGGGCCATGATTTCTGGCTAGGGACGCAGAGGGGATTTCTGAGGGCGGGAGGTATCTGTTGGGGGGTGCATGAGGACGAGCGGGCTGTTGAGAGGGCATTCTGGAAGGATGGCCCAGCAGGGACAGAGGGCTGGGGTGTGGCTGTGTTGGGAGTGCGGGGCTGAGGACACACAGTGTCCCAGTGAGGGGGACCTTGGGGGATGGGCAGCTGCTGTCCCTCTGTCTGAGCACATTGGACAGAGAGGAAGGCCCGGAGTTGGGCAGGGGAGGGTGGAGAGTCCCTGCTGATAGGCTCCATAGAGGTAGGAGGGCTCCTTATTTGGGGTGGTGGGGTGAAGGCTTTGTGACCTGGAGAAGGGAAGATGACATAGGAGAGGGAGGTTGAGATCGGCTCTGGCAAGGCATTGAGTGCCAGGCAGGGGAGGAGGACCTGCTGGCCCGTACGAGGGAAGACTCTGCCTGGACGATCCCCTCCCCAGCCTGGGATGTCACAGGGCCTGCAAACTCCCCAGCCAGGCCCCATGGGTGCAGCGTTGAGACCCCCTCCAGGTGAGGGTGGGGTGAGGGGCTGGGGCTCTGCTCATCCTGGCTCTGTCTCCCATTCCTCAGAATCCAGCTTATTCTGAACCAAGGGGTGGCCTTCTGCTCTGGCCCCCTCTGACCTTCTCCCTGCCCTTGGCTCTTGCCTGGCCCAAGAGCACACCGCCACCAAAACCTCCCATCACCCAGGGAACCAGGGTGTATCCAACCTTGTGCATGGATGCGAAACTTCAGCCTGCAGCTCCAGGTTGGGCCCACTGGCTGTGTAGACTCTGTCCCCAGAGGCGCCTGATGCACAGCCTGCCTGCCACCCCCCTGCAGCTGCTGGTGCACACAAGGCCCCTGTCAACCTCTGTGTCTCCTGCCCTATCACAGATGGATAGATGTTTGGGTCTGGAAGGAGTCAGGGTCATCTAATCCAGCCCCCTCATTTTCCACATGGGGAAACTTTAAGAAGCAGAATCCAGATTTCCCAACTCACTGGCCATTGCATTGTACTGCCACGCTCCCATCTGTCACTTCCTATGGACTTGGACTTAACTGTGCAGGGGAAGCTTTGATTGTGGCTATTACCTGAGAAATAGTCCTCTCTGAACTGTATTTTGTCAGAGTCTTAGAATTGGGAGTGATCTCTGAGCTCATCTAATCTAACCTCCCAACAGAGGAAATTCCCTCCACAACATTCAGGCCAATAGATCTGTCAGCCTATGCTTAAATGCTCCTAATAACGGGAGTCTCATTACCATGCATGCAGCTTGCTGCATTGGTGGCAGATCCAATAGCTGGAGAGCAGACCTTATAAAGAACTGAAATCCTCTTATTTGAAATTTCCCCCTCACCTCCATGATGCCTTGTGTTTGCATTTTTGGAGCCACCCAGAAGTGAAAGCACAATTTTAGCACCCTTGATGTTTAAGGGTGATGATATCATACCTGAGGAAACTGAGTCAAGGCAAGGCTATCCCCAGTAGGAACAGGAGCAGGAAACTCCATTGGGAGTTTCTGTGCTTCGGGCAGCTACCAAAGGACAGCCCCCTTCCTTTGGATAGGAGAGATCTCTTTGCTTTGATGTACGGCTCAGGAGTCAGCATGGTGCAGTGGAGAAAGTGTGGGCTTTGGAATCAGACACAGCTGAGTTGAAACCCTGGTCTTTTATGAACTGTGTGGTCCTGAGGCTATTGCTTAACCTCTCTGAGCCCCAGTTTCTTCTTCTGATGGTAACATACAGAATCCCTGCCATTCTGCCACACTGCCAGGGGAGCTGTTCTTGCTGTTAGTAGTGGTTGGAGGGAGAGCTGAGTGCCCTCGAGAACGCCCCTTCACCACATGCTGTCTGATGTTCCACCTGCCCTCTCTCCCTAGCGCTTCAGTGGGGAGCTTCCCGTCCGGGGAGAGCAGCGACCAGGGTCCCCGGACACCCACCCAGCCTCTGTTGGAATCTGGCTTCCGTGCCGGCAGCCTGGGGCAGCCCAGCCCTTCAGCCCAGAGAAGCTACCAGAGCTCTTCTCCCCTCCCGACGGCGGGCAGCAGCTACAGCAGCCCCGACTACTCACTGCAGCAATTCAGCTCCTCTCCGGAAAGCCAGGCCCGGTCTCAGTTCAGCGTGGCTGGCGTCCACGCAGTGCCTGGGAGCCCTCAGGCACGCCACAGGACAGTGGGCACCAACACTCCCCCGAGTCCCGGCTTCGGCCGGCGGGCCCTCAACCCTAGCATGGCTGCCCCCAGCAGTCCCAGTTTGAGCCACCGCCAGGTGATGGGTCCGCCAGGCACTGGTTTCCATGGTAACGTGGTCTCCGGCCCCCAGAGCAGCACAATGACCACTCCGGGGAGCCCCAGCCTAGGCCGGCACCCAGCGGGGGCCCACCAGGTTCCCAGCCTCCACGGCAGTGTGGCCACCACTCCGGGGAGTCCCAGCCTGGGCCGGCACCCTGGGGCCCACCAAGGCAACCTGGCCTCCGGTCTCCATGGCAACGCAATAGCCAGTCCTGGAAGCCCCAGCCTGGGCCGTCACCTGGGAGGGTCTGGATCTGTGGTTCCTGGCAGCCCCAGCTTGGACCGGCACATGGCGTATAGTGGCTACACCACCCCTGAGGACCGGAGACCCACAGTGTCCCGGCAGAGCAGTGCCTCTGGCTACCAGGCTCCTTCCACGCCCTCCTTCCCCGTCTCCCCGGCCTACTACCCCGGCCTGAGCAGCCCTGCCACCTCCCCGTCACCGGACTCAGCAGCCTTCCGGCAAGGGAGCCCGACGCCAGCCTTGCCAGAGAAGCGGAGGATGTCCGTGGGAGACCGGGCCGGCAGCCTCCCCAACTACGCCACTATCAACGGGAAGGTGTCCTCGCCGGTCGCCAGTGGCATGTCTAGTCCCAGCGGTGGCAGCACTGTCTCCTTCTCCCACACTCTGCCCGACTTCTCCAAGTACTCCATGCCAGGTGGGCCTCTTCCCCTCCACTTTCTCCTCTCCTGCTGACAGATCAAGGCCAGAGGTTAGGATATCTGCGCCGGTTCCCTGTTCTGACATTCCCCCAACAAACAACCTCGGGTGAATCACTGGCTTCTGGCCTCAGTTTCCCTATGTGTATAACAGGAGCTGGAGGTGTCCTAGGAATACGTGTGCATGGTCGTGGGTGCTGTGATGAGGATGTGGATGCAGATGCGGGGGGTGATGGTGGAAATAACAACAACAGTGAACGGTATTACTGTCCTGACTATCACCCCCATTGTAGCCACTGCCACTTATTGAGCACATGCTATGTGCCAGGCTCAGAGCTAAGTACTATCTCATTTAATCCTCACAGCCACCTGGTAAAGTAAGTATTATTATCCCCATTTGACAGAGTGAGGCTTACAGAGGCTCTGTCATTTGCTCAGTGGCAAACAGTAAACGGCAGAGCCAGGCTGCCAACCCCAGCCCATGCCACCCCAAAGCCAGTGCTCCTGAAGCGTAATTGGAGATGTCGTTATCAGGTGTCCGTGCCTTGAGGCTTGTTGTGATTTAGCATAACCTTGAAAACCTGCCTCCCAAGCCTGCACCTCCACACCTTTTGCCACCCCCATGGTCCCGCATCACTCGTAATAGACCTGGCGGCCAGGTGTGGCATGGCCAAGGCTGAGGGTTGGGTGTTCTCACCGGAGTCCAGTTTCTTTAGACCTGGCTTCACGGAGGCCTGTGCCGGTTTGTGCAGTGCATTGTTGACCCATCACCCAAACTTCGCATCTGTGCCTCTACCTAGAGAGCTCTTCATCTGAACGCAAAGTCAAGGCTTCAGCCGATCTGCAGCTTCTGGGGCAAACGTCACACGTGATCGTAAAGTGGCCCTTGGGGCGCTCGTTGTTGAGGTAGATTTAGACAGGTTCAGGCAGCTGGGATGGGTCCCAGCTACCCATATTCTCCCTGTGTCACTCCCAGTCCTGCCCTGAGCCTGCCAAGCTGGGACACCTGGAGTGACCCTGCACCCCCTGTTTCCTGCCGCCCACGGGGGACATCTGGTTCCCAGCCCCTCTCCTTGAAGGATGCAAAACTTCTAGTAGTTGGGACACTTCCTGTTTCCCACCATCTTCCCTGCTTAAAATAGCCTTTGGAGTCAACACAGGAAGGCACATGGGACTGCAGCCGCCTCTGACAGCTCGTTAAACAAGCCCCAGCAGCAGCGGGGCCTGGGGCTCCGGAGCAGGGAGAGGCAGCTGCCGGCAGTTGCAGGGCCCAGCTGCCTAACCCAGAGGCCTTCTTCAGCGCACAGCTGCCAGCGAAGGAAGCCGACCTCTCCCTCAAGGTCTTGCAGACACAAACCCCAGAAGCCTAAATGAGTGCAACTCACTAGTTGAAATTAACTAAGCTCCGGAGGCCAGTCTGTGTCTCCCGTCTGCTCCCTTAACGGTACAGTGTCTGTAGCACAGGCTTCTGTCTCTGAAGACGGGAGAGGAAAAATGTGGAATTAGAATATTCCTTTTTCCCTCTTCTCTTCTTCTCCCCCCGGCCACGTTTCTTTTTGTCTTCTTTGGTGCCGAGAGATGAAGGAACGGGGCGAGGGCTGCTCGTGCTGTGACCTAGACAGGAAGATGGGGCATGGCTGGGGCTGAACTGGGGGCCAGAGCCTCTTACCTGAGAAGGCTCCCCTGGTCACCATGCGTGACTTGGGCGAGCCACTTCCGCTCTCGGATCCTCTCCTCATTTGTCGAATCGAGCAGCTGGGCTCTGGCCTGTCCAAGCTCCATCCAGAACCTAACGTTCTCTGACAGATTCCAAGGTCTGTGCACTGGGGGTGGGGGGCCTGTCTGCCCCAGAAGCGGGGTGCCTGGCACACAGCAGATGGCCTCTGGGTTCTGGGCCCGCCACCGCCCGTGTGTCCCAGGTTGGGAGTGAGTTTTTGGCCTATGTGGTGCGGAACACAGGCTATCCCTGTGGGAACTAAGGAGGGAACCGGAGAGAAGGGAGCAGAAATGGATCTTTCTGCCTCACCTTCATGGTGGTTATGCTGAAGTTAGGAAACTGAGCCTATGGAGAAAATTCTAGAACAGGTGTCTTAGCCTATGGGAGAGAAGCTGCAGGAAGAATTTGGTGGGAATCTTCTAGGGAAAGGGAGAGGTGGGGTGGTGGAAGGGCTCCCAGTGGGCTCTGCGTCACCAGGACAGCGGGGTTAGGGGGACACTGAGGATGGACAAGAAGGCTGCTCAAGGCTCCCAGCGCTTGCTCTCGTGGTGTTGGAGGGGACTGGCTTTCTGTGCCAGTTTCCTGTGGCTGCCGTAACAAAGGCCCACACGCTTGGTGGCTTAACATGATGGAAGTGTGTCCCTTCCCAGTTCTGGAGGCTGGCAGCCCCAAATCAAGGTGTTGGTGGGGGCGATTCCTTCCTGAGCCTCTCTCCTGGCTTCTCGTGGCTGTGGCCGTCCTTGGGGTCCCATGGCTTGTAGATGCGTCAGCCAGTCTCTGCATCCTCACCTGGCTCTGTGCCATATGTCTCTTTTTCTTCTCTTCTTCAAGGACACCAGTCATATTGGATTAGGGCTCACCCTCATCCAGCGTGACCTCATCTTAATTTGTTCACATCTATGAAGACCCTGTTTCCAAATAAGGCAACATTTTCAGGCATGGGGGGTTAAGACTTTAGCATATCATTTTTGGGGACACATTTCAACCCATAACATTTTCTTTTCTTCCCCGTCTCGTTTAGACAATAGCCCCGAGACACGGGCTAAAGTGAAATTTGTCCAGGACACTTCCAAGTATTGGTACAAGCCTGAGATCTCCAGGGAGCAGGGTGAGTGCCGGGCTCCGTGGGCCATCGGAGGCCACAGCGGGCTGCTGCCCTCCGTGTCTGCCCTGGGCAGGGAGCTGAGGCAGACTCAGTCCTCTTTGCCAAAGGTCGTGGTCACGGAGAGGGGCCGGGCCGGGCCGGGAATCAGGCAGTGAGGAGCACTTTCCACGGTGAAGCATGGGCCGGCAGAAGCAGTGATTGTAGATGCTCCTTGGAAGGGTCCTTAGAAACAGGAAAGCCTTGGTTTTCCTGGGCAAAGTAAAAGATCAGCCAAGATACTCTGAAACCTCCGCTCTCTATGTGCGCGATGTGGGAGGGTTTTGTGTTGTAGAGAGAAGAACAAAGCTGGGAGCGTGGGGCTGCAGGCGAGGCTCACCCCAGGTTCCCGCGGGAGGTGTGCGTGGGCGTGGGGCGGGCACAGCACTGTGGCCCGTGGCTCAGGTCTGGACACTGCCTGTTTTGTTCTTGACGTCTCTTTGGAGACGCACCTGCTGGCTTACATCCTGCCCGAGGCTGCTTTCGTGCCGCGGTGGCAGAGTGGGGTGGTTGGGGACGAGACTGCGGGACCTACAAGCCTGAAATGTTTACTCTCTGGCCATCTACAGAGAAAGGCTGCAGGCCCTAGGGCAGGAGGTCCCTTAGGAGCGTTTGCATTCCAACTTTAAAGAATGTCGTCTCACCCAAGACAGAATGATGCTCCATAGCCCCGATGAGACGTAAGTGAAGCCCATGCCACGGATTTCTCATTTTCTCTCCTCCCCCCGCCCCTCCCAATCCAGCTATCGCACTCCTCAAGGACCAGGAGCCAGGGGCCTTCATCATCCGTGACAGCCACTCCTTCCGCGGGGCCTACGGGCTGGCCATGAAGGTGTCTTCGCCCCCTCCGACCATCATGCAGCAGAATAAAAAAGGTAAGCTCACGTCCCAGCACGGAGCTGAGGACAGGTGAGCTTTACAGTGTCGAACCTGAGATGTGGGGAGGCCCCAGGTGCTGAGCAGGACGCCGTTGTCATGGGACTCTTTGGAAGAGCGTGCCTTGGGCTTGGTGACAGTTGGGCTCGGAGACCAGGGAGGCAGGACTGCTGGGCTGTGTTTCCTGAGTGCTGAGGGAGGAGCGGGGGTCTCTCTATTCCACGGGGTTCGACCCTTTCTCCCTCCCTGGCCCTGCGCATTGGAGAAGTTAAGAGGCAGTACTGGAGGTGGCAGGAGGAAGCCACGAGAAGTGACCGGGTCCTTATTTCCTTCTCTTCATCCCAGGAGACATGACCCATGAGCTGGTGAGGCATTTCCTGATAGAGACCGGACCCAGGGGAGTCAAGCTGAAGGGGTGCCCCAACGAGCCGAACTTCGGTGAGCTGCCTCCTGCCCCGCTCTGCCTCTGTTGCCTGGCCCAGTCTCTGCCCTGTCCTGTGTCCTCCGGGGGTCTGACCCCAAGTTCCACCATGGGCTCTGCCCGTCCCCCTTGTCATAGTCTCAGCAGAGAAAATAACAATGGCGGCTTTCCTTCCTCTGCACTGTGGCTCCTTAGCTCTGCCAAACTCCTTTCTGTATTTATTTGTCCTGTCCAAGGAGACTAAGACTTATTATAATTGGAGTAACAATTAGAACAACAGCTGCCTTTATTGACCATCTACCATGTGAAAGTCACCGTCTCAGTGCCTTATACTGCTCTGGTCTCACAACAAGCCTGTATGGTAGGTGCCATCGCCCCCATTTTATACATAAAAACCGAGGTTCTTCGAAGTCAGACTTTACCCAAGAATGCATAGATAAGTGACTGAGCTGGGATTTGATCCCACAACTCTCTGATACTTCTAAGGTACTGCTCTGAGAGGGGCCCCCATAACTGGAGGGACTTAGGGGAGATGTTAGGAGGAACTTTCTGCAGAGGCAAGTTGTCAGGTCACCCTGCGACTGCTAGGTGAGCCTTTGGGACCTTTCCTCTTGAATCTTGCTAAAAAAGAGTGGGTGAATTTTTGCTTTGTTGGTGGATCAGGGGAGAGGTGGCTGTTACGTGTGGCGGGTGGGAGTGGGGTCCCCTCACTGCCCTCCGCGCCCTCGGCTTCCAGTCGCTCTCCCCTGACGCAGTCTCCCTCCCGCAGGCTCCCTGTCTGCCCTGGTCTACCAGCACTCCATCATCCCGCTGGCTCTGCCCTGCAAGCTGGTCATTCCCAACCGAGGTAGGGACGAGAGACTCCTGCTCACCAAGCACACCTTGCGCCGGCCTCCTTCACGTCTCAGCCCTGCCCACTGCTCCGGAGCATGGGCCAGGGTTGGAGGATGTGGGTTATTTTGCCAATCTGGGGAAACTCAAAACAACTCTCCTTTTATTTTTCCCATTAAAAAAAAGAAGATGAAAAAGTGCATTAAAAAGCTGAACTCCAGGAACATACATAAGTTGACTTGCCAGATTGTTCTGGAAA
Organism: Mirza zaza; assembly: GCA_008750895.1. Lineage (NCBI taxonomy): Eukaryota > Metazoa > Chordata > Mammalia > Primates > Cheirogaleidae > Mirza > Mirza zaza. Next base: position 59,657 of record VSMD01102019.1, read on the forward strand.
ATCCTCTGTAGGCTTCAAGAAATTCGTATTGAATCCTCAGGCTAAGCCTCATCCCCTGGGAGGCATTAGAAGGTGGAGGCAGTCAGGAGAGGGCCGAGCCTGGAATTTCTAGTCTGTGTGGCTGGGAGGTTGTGCTGTGACTTAGGGGACATGGAGGTAGGAGGAGCAAGTCCTCTTTTGATTGTGGGAAGTTTGAACAGGACCCACGAGCATGAGGACACACAGGACAGAATTTGAGTGAGACAGCAGGGCCGGCCCAGGAGGGTGGCGGGTGAACACTTAGAACTCCTCCCAGCTCAGGCCTCTATTGCCCAGTCCCCAAGCATGCAGGCCGCCCCTGGGGGTCACGGTGCCTGGCCCTAGTGCAAGGTGTAGGCACTGGGGGCTGGGCTGCCTTCGCCACCTTCTCTGTTCACTAAACGCCCAAGGGTCTGGCCCTGGGGCTGTCTCCAGTCTCTCTTGGAACCCCTGGAGTTATGCCCACATGTAAAACCTCAGATACTATTCGACAATTTCTATTTATCAAGTTCCATTCATTCAATTATTAATGCTAATTGACTAATATTATTATTTTAAAAGTTCAAATACAACTTAAAGAGAATTGTTAGCCACACAGATTTAGATACTAATTGAATTATATTTCTATGGGATTTACCATAGTAGTTCAGCAATTAAAAAACCATTTGATATTTAAATTGTATAAACCAGTGGTTCTCAAAGTGTGGTCCCCAGGCTAGCTGCTTCAGCATCCCCTGGGTACTTGTTAAAAGTGCAAATATTCTCAGGCTGACCCAATCAGAAACTCTGGATTGGGCCAGAAATCTGTATTTTACCAAGTCTACACACCAAAGTCTGAGAAACACTAGTATGAACAATACTCAATTCTTTTTTTTTTTTTAAATTAACATATACTTGAAAAATAAAAATTATGTCAGGTATGGCATACAACATGACGTTTCAATATTTGTACATTGTGAAATGGTAAAATCAAGCTATTATGACTGTTGCTCAATTCTTATTAATATTGAAAGTATAGTTATGTTGCATCAATGGTTTGTTGAATTAGGGGAATTAGGGCACTTATTGATCTACACAAAGACACATCAATGCAAAACAACAATAGCAACACCAATTGCCTCTTGAAGGTTTGCTTTTTGCTAAGCACTGGGCTAAAAACTCTCCTACACAGAGTGTCTCAAACACTCAGTGACATGGGTACCGTCATCATCATCTCTGTTTTATGGATACTTAGCAAGTCGTGGGATGAGGGTTTGAGCTCAGCTCTGCTGGACTCCAGGGCTCCCAACCAGCGTGCTGGATACTTAATCGTTCGACATTTGTGCTGAGCCTGCCACAGGGCTGACAGCCAGGGCCTGCTACGAACAGCAGTGTCCCTTGCCTGAGCTATTTGCAGAGCTCTCCTTAGGCCCAGCCAAACCTGGGCTTCTTTCTAGCTCTAGGGTTTTAATTCCAGCTGAATTTTTGTCTCAGACCCCACAGATGAATCGAAAGATAGCTCTGGCCCTGCTAACTCAACCGCCGACCTGCTGAAGCAAGGGGCAGGTGAGTAGTCACCTGAGACTGGATCCCTGCCCGGGCCTTTCTTTCCAAACCCCTCCCACCCTGACCCCTCTCGCAGGTGCAGGCTGGACTTCTCTCTCAGAGCCAAATGTCTCTGGGCAGATCACATTTCTATGTGCAGATGCCTTGGCCCAAGCCTGGCCTGAAATTCACCTGCTACCTTCTCCCTGAGGAATAGACCTGGGGTCTTGTCCCCGCCCACCCCAGTGACCATGACTCCTCCTTGGGTTGATTTCTTCCAGCCTGCAACGTGCTCTTTGTTAACTCTGTGGACATGGAGTCCCTCACTGGGCCCCAGGCCATCTCCAAAGCTACATCTGAGACATTGGCTGCTGACCCCACACCAGCTGCCACCATCGTTCACTTCAAGGTCTCTGCCCAGGGAATCACTCTGACTGACAACCAGAGAAAGTAAGACTCCTCTCCCTGTGTCTGTGTTGGGCTCTCCTTCATGTGACCCACTCACCCACCCATCTACCCACAGATCCATCCCGTGCACCCATCTACTCACCTACCCACCCATCCATCTATCTTGCATCCATCTTCTACCTACCTGTTACTCACCCATCCATCCATCCATCCATCCATCCATCCATCCATCCATCCACTTGCTCACCCTCTCACCAGTTGATCCATCCATCCCTGCATCCATTCACCCCCCCCATCTACCCTCCCCACCCATCTGTCCCTTCATCCATCTGTGTCTCCACCCATGTATCCATCCACCCACCCATCCACCCTTCTACCAGGATCCGCCTGCATCGGCTGTACAGCTGTAAGCACAACTGTTACTGAGCCCCTGCTTCCTCGGAGCGGAGCCTTCCTCTTGGACTCTCTCCTAAGTGTCCCAGCCCCTTTCCTTCCTCCAGGGCCCCTTCCCCCATTTCTCAGTGCTAGTTTCTTCCTTCCTTTCCCAGCCTCAAGCATTTGGGACATGTCCCTATGGCACATCTGTCTGTGTCTGTCCCCAGTGAGTAGCTCGGACCATCTTGCATAAGCGAGAGGCTGCGTGACCCATGACAGCCACAGGTGGTAGAGAGGTGGCCTGAGCTGCGGTGGAAGGTGGGGAGAGGCAGTCACTTGGGTGCTCATTCTCTGTTTCTCTGATCTTTGCGCGGCAGGCTCTTCTTCAGACGACACTACCCCCTCAACACTGTCACCTTCTGTGACCTGGATCCACAGGAAAGAAAGTAAGTGTCTTGCAGGCACCTTGCCTCCCACCCAGCTCCCTAACACTGAAGTCTGTGTGCGGGTGTGAGTGTGCTGGTGCGTGCGTGCATGTGTGTGCACGTGCATTCCTGGTTCAGCTGGAAGAGCTGCCTGTGTGTGAGGAGTGGTGTGGGGTGTCTTTTGAGTTGTCCCACCTCAGATACAGAGACCCTCCTGGGACTCAGTGCCCACTTCCACCTGTTTGCCTATCTCCGACCCTGCATGTGCTTTGCTGCACGTTGGGGAGGGCACCTGGGAGCCCCCAGGGTTCTCTCCGCCTTGATGCCCCCACGTGATCTTGGGAGGCTCCTGTGCCTGGGAATGGGGCACTTCTGCCTCCTGCAGAAGGTGTGGCGTGGGCAGGCTGGGCTCCTGGGAAAGGAATTGCCATTTACCTGCGATTTACCCTGCTCTGTCCTCCTCTCCACAGGTGGATGAAAACAGAGGGAGGCGCCCCTGCTAAGTAAGTGTGGCTTCTTAACCCCACCCGGCGGGCCTTGGTCCTCCCTGTAGAAGGGAGCAGGGGGCAGGGTTAGGATCCAGGGCCAGCTGGTAGGGGGATGGAAGATGGGACCTTTGTGTCGAAGTCACTCAGTTTTGGAGAAAAGCTTGACAAGGCAGCCAAGCCTTTGGCCACCTTCTCGGATCAGATCCAGCAGGGATCCTGGGAAGTGGATAGAAAACTGAGTTTTGTGAGAGGTGATGGCTGTGGGGAACCGGGTGTTTAAATGATCTTTTCTGCTCAAATCCTTGCTGCTTTTATTCCTGTTTTTACTTTCTTGGTGGGCTTCTGTGTGTCTTGTGGCTGGACTAGACCTCCTCATCAGAATGTGGGTGCCCATTTCTGAGTTCTGTGGGTGGCCCAGGGATGGGTCCTTCCATCCATTCAGCATATCCCACGTGCAGCTGAGGAGCTCAGAGCTGCCCAGGACCCCGACTCCACCCTCGGGAGGCCCACTGGCACAGCAGATAAGACGAGCATATAAACAGCACTAAGATATTTCTGTGGTTTTCAAACTGTGTTGCAAGGAACCCTGGGACCCTCAGGTTGCAACTGAGCTGCTCAGACAGGAAGGAAAACCCTGTTACTATTATCACCAGGATATTCTCAGTATCACAAACCCCAAACCAAGTACCAGAATACCCTGGGATCTGAAGCTGACATGAGGCTGTCACTGTGATTTGTAACTCACATTTCACTTCCTTGGGCTCATCTGAACAGCCCTATTCTTCTCACTGATTTACTTTATAGTGAGTAAATATTGTGCTTTTGGATTGATACATTTGTAGCCATAAAATACTTCTTTCACCTTTATATATTTGGACTTCATACAAGATTGCTTTGGAAAAAGAAAACTTTCACTGTTATTTTAAAAAGAGAAGCATTGCTGGGTGAGATGCGGCAGGAAGTGTAGCTTCCCTCTGGGCACTAGAGCAGGAAAGCATGTCCGTCCACCAGGGAGAAGGTGGGAGAGGTTTGGGGAAAGAACAGATATTTTTAAGTGGATCTTAAAAGACAGGTACAATTTGGGATGGGTCAACACTCCCAAAATGAGTGTGGGAGGAGGGGAGAGACTGTTTTGGAGGAAGGGGCTCACAGCAAGCCCCCTGCAGGCAGGAGCCTGTCTGGCTCGTGGGAGGCTGATAAGTATCTGTTGGATGAAGAAATGAGAGGACAGAGGCTGGGCTGGGGAGAGTCAGGAGGAGGCTACAGGGAGGCCACCTCAGCCGGAATGCGTGGGACGGACTAGCAGTCTGTCGCATGATCAGCCGTGGGGATTTCAGAGGGACCACGTGGGATGGAGGGGTCCTCAAGGACTCCAGTCCCACCATTTCCTCGTGTCCCTGCCGGCCAAGCGGGCAGCTAGAACTTCATGTTTGAAGGTGCTCGGGCTCCCCTGTCCATGAGGGGGAGAGGTGTCGGCGACAGAAGGGAGCTGGGCCCCAGGCCTGGAAATCCCTCTTTTTCCCCTTCAGGAGCTGCTCTTGGGCTGAGCTTCCTGCCAGGGAGGCCTAGATGGGTGGGGCAGAAGCTGCAGGGACAGGCTCAGGGGACAGAGGCCTTGAGTGTGGCCAGCAAGGGACTAGGGTGAGGCTTAGCTCTCAGGCCTGCTCTCTGGCCTCGGCTCCCTTTCTTGCCTGGACCTGCCCCGCCCCCAGGCAGGTGACAGCGCTGGGTGACTGTTGGTCCAGGCCCTGGGAGCCTTGGAGCTCCAAGGCAGAAGGGAGCAGAAGGGAGAGCAGGTGTGTTCAGGGCCAGCGCAGCAGCTGGGAGGTGCCCGTCGCTCCTCCCGACCACCCCCCCCTCCCCCGCAGTGCAGGGCCTGAGCCAGCCCAGGAAAGGAGGTGCTGAGGGTCGCTCTGTGGACCCCGCTTCTCCCACCCAGGCGTTTCCCCAGGGCTTTGGTCCTGTGTCCCCGGTCCCTGAAACAAAGCTGTGAGAGCAGAGCTGTAGGACATGCAGGGCTGTGTGTGTGTGTATGTGTGTGAGTGCATGTGTGTATGGCATGTATAGTGTGCATATGTGTGTGGGATGTGTGCATGTGGTTGGTATGTATGTGTAGCATGTGTGTATGTGTGCATGGTGTATGTGTTGTGTGTATATATATATGTGTATGTGCATGGTGTGGTATGTTATGTGTGTGGTATGTGTATGTGCCATGTGTGGTGGGTATATGTGTGATATATGTGTGGTATGTATGCATCATGTGTGTGCTATGTGTGTGGTGTGTATGGTGTGTGTGATATCTATATGCTGTATGTGTGTGGTATGTTTGTTGTGCATGTGTTGTGTGTGTGTGGTGTGTGTATATGTGTATTATGTGTGGTGTGTTGTATGCGTGTGTTGTGTATACATGTGGTGTGTGTGTGTATGCGAAAAGATACAGCAACCAGCAGAACCCGACCTTGCTAATTGTGGCCGCCGAGTTCCAGTCCCAGGGAGAGGGGTTTCCATCGGAATCTCCAGCTGTCCTGATTTCCCCATCTCACTGTAATTAGCAACACGCCGGCTGGGAGGGGACCTGGGCTCACATTCTGTTCTCTGCCCTCGTATTTTTAACTCTGTTTTGCAGAGGGAATGCTAGGTCACTCCAGTCTCGGGGCGGGTGGGGGCTGAGTATGGGGGATGGGTGTGGGGTCCACCTCCCTTCCTACTCTCTGGGATTCCAAGCCTCTTGAGCACAGGAAGAGTAACTGTGCGTGTGTTGAGGGGTGACCCGCTTGTCCTTTTGTGTCCCTCTGACCTCCTAGTGTTTGGGGAGGTCGAGCCCTTTGCAGGCAGACGGCTTGTTTGCTGTGCGCCGTGTGTAGGAACAGTCCGTACGGGTGGGCTGGGGTGGGCAGGAGAGAAGCCTGTCCAGGAATGTTCCCATTTTATTTTGGTCTCCTCCCCACCCTTCACTGTCCGGTCCTATCACTCATCTCCAGTTCCCCTCCCACCCCTGAAGTGGGACTCTGTAGTCGGGCTGGAGAGGGGTGTCTCTCATGGGGCTCCCCAGTCCCTGCAGCCTGGCAGGTGGCAGGGATGGGCTGGCCGAACCCTCTCGCTCACCTGGGCTGCTCTCCAGGCCGGGGCTGCACTTGCCCCCCTCACGCCCGCCCCTCCCGCCCCACAGGCTCTTTGGCTTCGTGGCCCGGAAGCAGGGCAGCACCACGGACAATGCCTGCCACCTCTTCGCGGAGCTCGACCCCAACCAGCCAGCCTCTGCCATTGTCAACTTCGTCTCCAAGGTCATGCTGAGTGCCGGCCAGAAGAGATGAGCCCACCCCTTGCCCTGGGCCAGTGCAGTGGGGACGGGGCCCATGGGGAGGGGACCCAGGAATCCTGACCACCCTTGAATCCAGAAGGAGGACTTTGGGCCAAGTTTGGAGAAGGAGAGAAGAAAGTGCAACGTGGGGAGAGGGAAGTGAATTGCAGAGGGGAGGGGGGAAGAGAGGGAGACCGAAGGAAAAAGATGGCGGAGAAGAACTCAGATTCCCCTGGGTGATGGAAATTTCAAAAACCCAAAGCCTCCAAAACTAACCAGGTCCCCCTAACTCCCCCTTGCCCCCTCCTAGAGGAGAAGGAACAAGCCTCCTTGGGGATCCATATGTTTGGGGGAATGGAAAAGCCCCGTCTTCCTAACCCAACTGCTTTGCAAGAAGAAATCAAGCTTTTTCTGGCCACCTGTAGGGTAGGTTGTCAAACCAAACAGAAGCAGCATGGAACATCAAGCGGGGGAACTTTCTCGTTTGAAAGTATCTCAGACCCAAGGCACCTCAGGTCTCTTCGCTGTGCCTCTCATGTATTGTGTGGGTGTGTGTGTCTGCACCCACACCTCACGTGTTGATTCATACTTGCCTTTGTCGGCTACAATTATGAACAGCTGTCCTCGTCTGTGTCCCATGTGTTTGCAGACACAATGTCCAAACAAGGTTAGGGTGTTAGGGGTGACAGGGCAGCAGGAAGGGACAGAAACCCTCTTTTGCAGGAGCACCCAAGCTGTGGGTGACAGAGGCTCTCTCTCCTGGTCCCTGCACCTGCACTCTTGTGGCCCTGGTGCCACCAGCCTTTCTCCTCTACAAAGACCCCAGCGGGAGTGGGGGTGGCCGCCCCTGCAGCTTACCCTGTTCTGCCTTAACTGGGGGGTGGGAGCTTTGGCTTGAGGAGGTGGAGATATGTGTGTCCGTGGCCTCGGGTAAGAGCTCTGCCAGGAAGGACAGCTGCTGAGCTCGGGCCTCTGCCCTGAGGTGCATAGCCAGTGGCAAGGATGGTGGGTCACCCCCGCTGGTGCCCTGAACTCTGCCTTAGCTCCCACCTCTCAGCCCCGTTCTTGGGTGTCATGCCCCAGAACCAGCCTTATCTCAGACTTGCTTATCTGCATGATGCCTTTTTGGGGTCTGGAGAGCGAGCCTTCCTGCTCTGCCCTGCCCTATTCTGTCTGTCCTGCAGGGTCCCCACGCTGGGGTTCATCCTGGGAACCTGTTTTCTGCTCAGCAAGGCCCAGGGGAGGAGCCTGTAGTCTTTTTCCTCCCCTCGGTACATGTTCTGGGGTCCGACTTCGGCAGGCCCCCTTCGGCTGGGCTGCCCACGGTGACATCAGCAGAGGTCCTGGGGCTGCTACCTGTGTGCCATGTGGCCTACCTACAATGCCAAAGCCTCACTGTTCCCCCTGCTGCCTTGGTTTCTCCAGCTGAGCCACACTGCCCATGCAGAAGAGGGCAGAAGACACGCATTTGGGCCAAAGGGCCTAGGGCCGATTTGGGCAGTTGGGAAAAACCCTGACTACCACCCAAAGATACTAAGCCAGAATGGAAAATTCACCAGGACTCCATTCTTAAGCCTAGAGGGGTCCCCTAGAGAGAGGCATTGTACTGATATTATAAATATATATAATATATACATGAGACATACTGACAGAATCTGTAAGCTAATAAAATATAAGAAAAGGTAAAAAAAATAATAGGTAAATTGACAAGAAGTATTTATTGTTTTCCCATATTGCTTTACTGCCTTCCCTGGGCATAAACCAATTCTCATCCCTTTTTATATGTCTAAGGAAAGCCTGAAACGTAGGGGGCCTTTATTCTTGTAGCAGCCAGGGGTCTCCTGGCCCTGGCCTTCCCTTGTCTGGGCTCAGTGCTGGGGGTGGGGGCTGCACATGTTCCACCTGTTAGGCCCCTCATTTTCTGGCTGACCAGCAGCCGGGTGGTCAGCTCCCAGGACGTGAGTGTGTGAGCGTGTGGGACGTGACTGTGTGTGGCACACAGGGCTGTGTGTGCATCTTTTGTGTTTTTTCTCCTCCAAGGAGCTGGACCAGAGTGGACATTCTGTTTCAGGGTGTTGGAAAGGACAGTGGGGAGAAGGCGGTGGGGAGCAGGGGCTGAGGCCCCACTGGCCGCCACTTCCCCCAGAGTGAAATCTTGTGCCTGGTGACCGAGGTCCCTCCAAAGTGCTCTTCCTTCTGAGATATTCAAGCTCCAAACCTGGGTTTCCCCCTCTCCTCGTTCCCTGGCTAACCCCAGATCTCTTCCAAGATGGAAGGAGATGTATGTTACCCCTTCCTTTGTAAATATCTTCACCCCCCACTGGACAGCCCGGGGGCCGCCTCCTGGGTGGGAAGTTCTCTCCACACTTGCGGCTGGATGGGGCGACAGACCCCTTGGCAGCCAGACTCAGCCCGGGACTGAGTCTGGGATCAGCCTTCACACGCACGTCCTCCCGCCACCGCCCACCGCAGCCACCTCGCAGGCACGGCCGCCCGTCCACGCCAGGCCTGAGCCGCGTGTGACCCCATGGGAGGACCCAGGTCAGTGCTGGAACCTGGTAACTGTCTCCCAGCATCCCTCTGGAAGGAGCCGGTTTCTGAGAGTTTGGCCGTGCCGGGAGAATGACGGGGAAGTGTCCCCAGTCACACAAGAGCCCTCCCGTGTCTCACAGGTAGGCGTGCACCCACGCACACACACCACTCAGCACTGCAGTATATTCTTGCCAAAGATTTCCTTTAAAAGAAAGCACTTTTACTAATTACTGTTATTATTTTATAAGTGTTTATCCTCTTCGTTCCTCTCCCTCCCTCCACCTGTTTTGCCGTTGTTGTTGAATCTGTTTGTCAGCCAGGAGAGTGCTGTCTGGTCTTGGGTCCTGCCTGGGGTGGGGAGGGCGTGGGAGAAGCTGGCAGGAGAGAGCGTGGCCATCCTGAGATACAGACCCCGCAGGCTCTGGCCCCAGCCCCAGGCCCTCGCTGCCACTAGCTGTGCAGCCAGGTGTCTGCCGCAGGCCCCAGCAGGCTCGTGTGGGGTCTGGAGGCAAGAGAGAGAGCAGGAAAGGGACATCTCCGACTCAGCTAGGAGAGGGCCCAGTGAGCTCCATGTGGCTCTTTCCAGGGGGAGCAAGAGGGAAGACTTGGACATGGGAACAATAGAGAGGTCTCCACCCCAACTGCCCATCACAGTGTCCTGGGTCCTTTACTTCACCAGGTGTTCAAGGGAGAGACACATCACATCCTAGGTTTGGGAGTGGCCTTTGACCCATCTTATCTGAGCCTCTCCCCAGCAGCTCTGAAAAGCCCGTGGATTCCTTCTCCCCTGGTTTTCGAGGAATCCCTGGGTGTGTCAGAGACTGGCCAGGATAGGGGTGGTAGCATCTGGTGGCTTATGACACAGCAAGGGAACAGCCCGCTGCACACGTGTGATCGTGCTATAAGGGGCTCTTAGGCAGTTGGGGAGTAGGGGAGCCTTTTGCCTCGTGCTGATGGGCCTGTGCAGAGACTGGGTGGGTTCTCATTGCTGTCCAGGGGTGCAGAGGGGTCGGTGAGTGTGACAGCATCTGTCCTCACTCCGACACTTGTCCACCACCTCTGCCTCGTAGGTCCTCTCCCCCTTCCTAGCTTTTTCCCAGGTTCAGAACCTGGAGTTAAAGTGGGCCAGTGCCCCAGCCAAGGAGCAGCCCACCCCTACCGCCACCCTCAGGGTCCTTGAGAAGGCTGGGGGGCTGGGTGCCAGACTCACCTTTTCACCCGGGTCTGGGCCCTAGCATCCTGAGACTCACGTTTCCTTGGCCAGTGGTAACATAGGACGTGTGTGTATGCAAGTGTGGATGTACATGTGTGCATAGTATTTTTTGCTCATCTCTTTAGGGAACTTGGGGGTGGAGGCTGGAGGGTGGTGGGCAGTGGGCATCACATCCAAGATCACCCCGCAGCAAGGGGAATCAGGAGGGGAGGCCTGTAGGGCCACTGGTTGGTGCAGTCTCAGTGTTGGGGGCATCGGGCCGCAGGGCTCAGGCACATCTGTTCCTTCTTGACTCCTCTGTCCTCCAGTGTCCAAAATGTCAGAGGATCTCTGTTTGTATCCACACCTGGGCTCTTCCCAACAGCGAAGTTATTGTAGAGGGATGTCTCAAGTTTGTTTTCTAATCAGTGTTAAGCCGTTTGAAACTCTCCTGTGTGTCCGTGTTTGGTGTGTGTGTGTGAACGAGAGAGTACATCAGTGCGTGCATGCTGTGTGTCCCCGTCTCTCTCCTCCCTTCTGACCTGTCATTCAAATAAATGCAAGGAATTCCTTACACCACCCTCCCTGCCTCCCAGGGCCTCTGCAGGAAAAACAGAATAACCCAGCATCCTCCCTGTGCCCTCTCTGGCTGTGTATTTATATAGATGGAAATATACTTTATATTTTGTATCATCCTGCCTATAACCTCCACCACCTTGTATAAACCCTGGTGTATGCTACTTGTCCTGGACATGAATGTATTGTACACTGATGCTGTCCCCCTCCTGTACAGCTGCTTTGTTTCTTTGCGATCCATTGTATGGCTTGATAAATGATAAAGTTAAAGAAAAATCTGTGCTGCTATCTAGCTGTGTTGTTTGGACATGGGTTTGGTGGGCATACCACCAAGGGTCTCTTCCTGGCACCAGGTGGGCTTCAGTGATGCCTTTGGTTGGCAACTCTCTCCATATCCTCCCAACAGCTTCTCCACCAGCCAGGTCTTGGTAGAAGCAGGAATTTGTCCCCATTACTTGGTTCTGAGTCCACTTCATTCTCAGGCAAGCCATACCCAAGGGGAGGTGCCACCGGGTGCCCCAGGCTTTCATGCCACCAGCTCCAATGGAAGAGGGCTCTTTTCTCCTGATGTTTTCAGCAAAAACCTGGGGCAAATCTCATTGGCTCTGATAGGCCCTGCTCAGCTCCTATCATTAACTTGGAACCAGTCACTCTATCCAGATCTGGGTTACACAACTGCCTCTGGAGCCTTCTGAGACCACGAGGACTGAGAATGGGGAGTGTTGGTCCCTGAGGAGCTGAGGTTTATCAGAAGAAAGGGGACAGAGGCTGTTGGGCAGAGTCTATAGGTGCCCCTCAGGTGGTACGTGTGTAGCTCGTTCATACACCAGCCCGGTGGTCCTGGGCGAATTCTTTGGAATTCAGAAAGTTTGGGTGTGGCATGCCTAGCACAGCTCAGGGGTTTCTGGGAGACACAAAACTACACAAAGAACGTGGCTGCAGTTCTCCAGTGCGGCTGGGCGGAGGCTCCGATCAGCTGATGCGAGCAGGTGTGGGCTGAGCAGCCCTCTGGACAGCACGGCCCTGTACTGGGGGCAGCTTCTCACGCGGTTGGGTCTCAGGACTCCCTTATGGTCTAGGGAATCAGTCAGGACCCCAAAGAGCATTTGTTGGGATAAGTTAAGTCTTTTGATCTTTACCACAGTGTAAATATACATTAAAACTGAGAACATTTAAAACATACTGTTTAATTCACTTCCATGAAAATAAATTCACTACCTGTTAGCATACATAGCATTTTTATGAAAAATAATGATATTTTCCTGAAACAAAAAGGACTGGGCAAGAAGGGTGACATTGCTTTGCATTTTTAAAGGCTTTTCATGTCCGGCTTAACAGAAGACAGCTGGACCCTCCTCTCTGCTTCCGCAGCCGGTGTGCCGTGACGTCACACGTCAGGGACGGCTGGATAACACTACACACTTGCAAGAAAACGAGTGGAAAAGACAAACGATGGCTTCACATTATTAAGAAAATAGTTCTGGCCTCACAGAACCCCTAAGGGGTCTCAGGAGCCCCAGACCATGCTTTGAAACCTGCTGCTGTCAGGGACACAGGACATGGGAACCTCAGCCACTGCCTTTGGTGGGGACCTGACATGGGTCACATCCTGCTCTCTGAGGGGTGTTGTCATGCCAAGTCTTCCCAGCAGACCCATGAGGTAGGTATTGTTAAACACAGGGACAAATCAGGAAACCAAGACTCTGAGAGGTCACGTAGCTTCTAACTGGCAAAGCTATTAGTAGTGCTCAGTGTCGTCACTGCTGGTGACGGCTGGCACCCAGACAACATTTGCTAAGTGCCGGAGTCTGTGCTAAGCACGGAGGTGTGTTTTCTCGTGCGCATGCACCTGGGAGAGAAGGGTTGTCCTTGTCCTCATTTTGCAGAGGAAGGAACTCAGGTGCAAAAGTTAAGACGCTTGCTCAAAATCACACAGCTGGGTGGGTGGGAGGGCCGGGCTACGAACCCAGGTGAGCTGACTTCCCAACCATGCCCTTGCCAGCTCACACCTCTCTCTCTGCCCTCGGGGCCAGCTTTCGTGGGGACACACAGACTCTGGTGGGCGATGGGCAGGTGGGAGACCAAACGAACGTGATGGGACAGACAGGTGCTCAGGGCGGGCTGTCAGGCTGGCTTCCCAGGGAATGGACCAGGACGCCTGGGTGTGTACGGGGAGGCAGGGGATCATCCCGATACCACGCAGCTGTGGAAGGATGCGGGTCACGGGGATGGGCCTGGCTCAGCATCAGAGGAGAGGGACAGGCCCTGGCCTGTGGGCTGAGCTGGCACAGCCTGCCTTTGAGGGAACCCAACAGTGAGGGAGACGGCTGTGCTCCCGGTGCCCGGCCTGGGAGGAGATGGGCCGGGGCTGCGGCAGGGGGCTCCGGGTGAGCGAGGGCAGCCCTCCAACACCTCATCACACAGACGACCCAAAGGACCATTGTGTTTTCTACACCAAGTGTGGCCAGCACGGTGTCAGCAGCGGCGTCACCTGGCGCGTGTCAGGAGGGCCGGGCCTCTCACCCACCCAGGCCTGCAGAGCGGACCCACGTGGTGACCAGATCCCCAGAAATCGGTGTAAGCTGCCTGGCTGTGCTTGTCCTGCTGGGACTAGAAGCCACGGCTGAGACGCTCAGCTCAGCATCTCCTCGGCACCCCCTGAAACGTCAGGACCCGGAGCTCTCTCTGGGTCTCCGAGGGAGACGGGTGCCTCGCTGACAAGAGGCTGGACTGTCTGCTGCCTGGGCTGGCCAAGGCCAGACGGGGCGAGTCCTGGCCGGAGTGAGCAGAAACTCTGGGTGTACCAGGTGTGCAGGGTGCGAGCGGAGTCCAGCCTGGGAAGAGGCAGGGACGACAGCCAAGGGAGGGCAGGAGGGCCAGAGGGATGGTGCTGGAGGGGAGAGAGGGCCAGGAGTCTCTCACTTGTCCTCAAATTCGGCTGGAAAGTACGGAAGCCTGGGCCCCACCCCAGAGGTTCTGAGTGAATCAGTCTGGGGTCCAGCCTGGGCGCTGGGATGTTTTCATCACTCCCAGGTGATTCTGGCACAGCCAGGGCCAAGAACCGCTGTGGGAAACCGCAGATTGGATCCTGCCATGGCAGGCGTGTGGGGGGCATGTCAGGGGCGTGCATTGGACAGGGTGGGGTGCTGAGCAGGTCGGGGAGAAGGTGGAGATGGGAGAAGTCCCCTCTGGACTGGCTTGGGCCCTGCCTCTCCTTCTGGGGCTGGCAGAATGCTTTCCCCTCCCCTCATGAGTGGAGCCTCCTGGTAGTTTAATAAATTCCAGGCCTGGATGGGACCCCAAATGTCCCTCTTCCTGCATCCCATCCCGGAGTGTGGGGCGGGGCTCTCTGAGAAAGGGGGGGCGGTGCAGCAGACTCTTCCAGAGACTCACTGCAGGGGGCATGAAGATGCCGGGTGGGGGGTGGGGCAGAAGGCCTGGAAGAGGTTGTATGGCCTGGAAGAGGTTGTATTGACTGGAGTGTGTCAACCCCAGGGGCTCTGCACTATCTCCTTGTGGGTACTACAATCAAATTCTGCCTTCCTCTTTTAAGCAACTGGATTTTCTGGGATGTTCCCTGTTAGTTGGTGAAAAATGACTGTTTATTAGTGCTTAGCAGTTCACAAGCAGTTCAGAATACGGAGAGGATACAGCCCACTCTAAAAGCGCTGACAGCAGGTGTGAGACCAGAGACGCGGGTCTGTGCGTGTGTGGGCACCCACGCACGCTCAGGTGCACATGACACACAGAGGCACACACAGACACACGGACACAAGAGACCTGGGCCCCTGGGCTGCGCTGTGTCTCCGTGTAGGCACCTCCTGTCCTACCTCCTACTGCCCAAGCATCCTGGTGCCCAGCCATCTACCTGGACACCCAACTGGCTGGTGGGTTTGTTTTAGCAGTTAGGGGGCCATCGCCGGGGCAGGGAGCTTCTCTCACGGTGAGAGACCCCCTGCAGCATGGGCAGAGTGGCAGGATCAAAGGAGGGGAGAGCTCTGCAGATCAGACCAGCCGAGGGGCCTGGTGCGCACTGGATGTGGGGCGTGGGCGAGCTGGAGTGGGGCAGGGAAGGGTCGGAGCCCCCGGAGCACTTGACGTACCTGAGAGCTCTGCTTGCAGAAGACGAGGCCTAGGGAGGATGGGGTGCTAGCCTCTGGTGTTTGACGGCCTCTGGGGACGCCGGCATCCTCTGGGCTCCAAATTTAACAGGTGAGAGCTGCGGGGGAGGCCAGAGGCGGGAGGAGCTGCTTGGGATGGAGAGGGGCGCTTTGAGAGGCGAGAGGGCCTGGCCCCGCAGGTGTTGGAGCTGGAGACTGCCACAGGCCCTTCCCGGCTCCGTCCTGGTGTGGCTGCAGGCACACGCTAGCGGAGCCTCCTCGCCCACCTTGAGCCGAGAGTGCAGATGTGGCTGGGCCCTGAGACCCATAGCAGAGCCGCTTGGAACATGACCTTCCTTGAAAGGCATTGGCCTCCGAAGCAGGCGCTTCTGGGTCTGGCTCTGGCTTTGCTGGGACCTCAAGAATGTTTTTTCCCTCTTTGGGCCCCAGTCTCCTCATCTGTAAAATGGGATGACACCTACCCCGAGGGCTGGCATGAGGACTGAGACCCCTGGCCCCTAGCATGGCACTCGGCTGCCTGCTGGTCCTGCAGGCCTTTAGGAAGTCTGCACTTCCTTTCCTTTTCTGGTGCCTCTGGCCTCCTCCACACCATTTCCTTAGGCCTCTCGGGAAACTTGGCAGCAGAAAGGAGTTGGAGCAGAAAACCTCCTGAACGATATCGATCTGGCCGGCTCCGGCCTCCAGACCACAGCGCTTGGGGATGGTGGTACGGCCGCCTCCACGGCTCCAGCCTTCATGGGGTTGGAAAGATCATCTCTGGCCATCGAGACAGGATGTCCGGGTTCTGCGCCCCTCCTATCAGCCTCTGCTCCTTTCCCTGACTCCCAGACCGGCCCTGGGAAACCTCCATTCCGGGGAAACTCAGGGGTGCCCTTAAGACCACCAGCTCTCTCCCAACCCTGGTCCTCCCCCAGCCCATATCCTGTGTTTGTGGAATCTGGCCTGGCCACACTGTCACCCCTCCCTCAGGGCATGCGGGCTGGTGTGGGGTGTCAGGGGCAGGGGCTGCGTGGCGCAGGGGTGGGAAACCATTAGGAAGGGACAGAGAGAACCTCAGAGCCACGAGCGTTAGAGCTGTGGAGACCACAGGCCTACCTTGGAGTAAGTCAATCAATCAATTGCACACATATGGGCGGGCACCTACTGTGTACAGGCACTGTGCTTGGCACTGAGCAACAGGGGCATGTTTGTTTCTCTTATGGCACTTGGGGTCTAATGGGAGTGGGGAGAACACACAAAGAACCAACAGGCACATAGTCATGCTGTGAGCAGTGCGCTGGAGGAAAGGTATCTCATACGGTGAGAGTATGGAAGTGGATCCAGGTGGTCGAGGCAGAGAAGAGAAGGTGTCCCTTAGGAAGTCACACATTGGAATGTTAGGGTCCAACGGGGCAAAGAGGGGAGAACAGGCATTTCAGGCACAGGGATAGCACATTAGCTCAGGCAAGGCCCAGGGGCAGTAGGGTCTTGGCATGTCTGAACCCCACAGACACCCCCTTGGCAGCAGGTTTTATAGTTGTAATTTGACATTCATTTCACGACAAGACAGAATAATGGTTAAATGCACAGGCTGTGGTGTCAGACCACCTGGGTTCAAGGTCTGGCTCCACCCCTACTAGCTGTGTGACCTTGGGCAAGTTGCTTGGCCTTGCTGTGCTTCTGTTTCCACATCTGTAAATGTGGGATGATAACAGTAGTACCTAACTCGGAGGGTTGTAGGACTTGAGAGCTTATACCTGTAAAAACACCTTGGAACAGCACCTGGTAGACAGTAAGTGCTCAATAAATGTTAGCTATGCTCATTATTTTTTTATTGAACTTCTTTTTCTTTCTCCCTCACTAGACCATAAAAGTCCGAAGAGCAAGAAGCCAGATCTGCATGTGCTGCCCCAGCACAGGGTCTGGCCATGGTAGACCCTCTTTCCATGTTTGTGGGGGGTGGGGAGGTGACTTCAGGGTCAGTTTGTCCAAAGAGAGCCAGGCGGTGGCTGGGGAGGGTTGGGCCAGAGAGGGTGGATGGGTTAGGCAGGGCTTGGTTGGTCACAAGAAGGGTTTGGAGTTTGTAGTAAGAGAGTGGAAGTGTTTGAAGGTTCTGAATCAAGGGGCATGTGGGACCAGGTTGGCATTTTGCAAAGATGACTGGGCTGTTGGTTTCAACATCTGTTGAACCCCAACTATACGTCAGATGTTGTATTAAGTGTCTTATTAAATGTTATCTCATTCATTTCATAAAATCATCCTGGGAAATAGGTACACAGCTAAGGAAACTAAAGCTTAGGAAGATTAAGTAGTTTGCCCAAGACCTCATAGCTGGAAAGTGCTACAGAAATGGACTGAAGATCTCTTTAGCTCTGTATCAGTTCACTTTCTATAACAGAGATTTCAAATTACCAAACGCTTAAATATGAAAGTTTATTTCTCTCTCAAGTAAAGGCTCTCACTTACATCACAGCTCTCCCAGTGAAGTTGTTCAGGGACCCAGGGTCCTTCAGTTTTGTTGTTTTGCCATCTTCAGTACGTGGTCCATTATGGTTGCTCAGCTCCAGTCATCACGACTGCATTCCAGTCAGAAGAAAGCAGGAAAAGAGGAAGGAAATGGCATGCCCTTCTCTTTAAGGACATGGAACATTGTTTACATTGTACACATCATTTATGCTCAGATTACAATGGCCCAAACTGTCACATGGCCTCAACTGGCTGCGGGGAAACATCTATTTTGTGCTACGCAGCCATGAGTACAGCCATACTTCCGTAGACTTATTAAAGGAGAAGAGGAGGGTGGGTATTGGGAAACACTGGGAATTTCTGATTCACAGTCCAACACATGTTAGAAAAAGAGCCCCCCTATCCTTCCAGAGGCAGGAGGTGGGGGGCTATGTGGTGCTTCTTTCTGGGGCCACATTCAAAGGCCGCCAAGGAGGTAGAATTGGAAATGCACAACTACTGCTTGAATAGCGGAGGGCAAAGGGAAGAGAATCACTGAGAACCACCACACACTGATGACACACTGAGTCAAGAAATATTGATTTGGGCAGAAGGTGTCGTGCCTGGAGCTGAACAGGTGGAGAGGAGTGGCTGTGGGAATTCCACGTGGACACGTCCATTTGGCAACTAGAAATGAAGGCTCCAGGCTGGAGGGAAAGATTTGGAAGTTATACTAGATAGCACTTGGGGTAGCGGCACAGCTTAATCGTCCTCCTCTTTCATGGGAGGGGCCCGACGTGTGGGATGGCCCCCAGGGCATGTCTGTGACTGGGATAACCTGACCACTTCCTCCAGTTACGCGGCAGACTGGTCCAGGGATGAGTGCAGGACTCAAGTTGGCTCAGTCCAAACGCCTCCTTGGACCAGAGAAAGAACAGAAAGGGAATGGGGTTGGGACGGGTGTCTTCCTGGGCTTTTAGACACTATCTCCAGAGAAGTGCCCACCTCTACCCATGGCCTCTGCCCATGTGCTTACTCTCTGAGTCTGCAAGGTCAATCCATCCATCCCCCTGTATCTCAGGCACAGAGCATGAGGACTGGGGCAGAGCTTCCTGTGTGCCACATGTGGCCCCCAAACTGCAGAGAGGGAAGCTTAACTCACAGGGCCACACAGACCAGATGACGGACATCTTGGGTGACCAGATGACTTGAGGGCCAGATGGGCCTGTCTCAACGCCTTGGCACTACCTGAGCTCCAAGTATTAGATACAACTTAAAGTTTCTTGCTAGCTCAGTGGAGAGGGTTATGTGATGTAGAAAATAAGTTGAGTCACAAGAAGCTTGTTGTGCCTTTGCAGGCTGCAATTCATCCTGACACAGGGGTACTGCAGAGAGAGGAGGGACTGTGGATGGAGACAGGAGACGCTGATGTTTAAGGGACCAAGGAGGAGAGGGTCTGCGAAGAAGACAGAGACCTCAGAAAGGAAGGAGAACCTAGAAGGAGTGCTGTCTTGGAAGATAAGTGCGGGATGTGAGAGAGAATTTCTAGAAAACAGTCCAGCAACCACTGTAGGATCCAGTTGAGTGAACCCTGGAAGAAGGTCCCTGAATTTGGCCATGTGGAGGTTATCCTTGTCTTTTCCTTTTGGAAAATAGCGACCGTAGCATGGAGGGGTGGAAGACTGAGGAAGTGGCTTAGGACAGGGCCATACTCATAAAGTCTCCCGATATCGCCGAATTGGTGACTCTGATTGAACAGGAGGCAGAGCGAGACAGCGCGTGCAGACAGTGCTTTCAAAGACCTTGATCCCTGCCCACCCCAATAGCTTCTGTTCCTGAGCTTTACTCTCGGCCTTGGTTGGTCACTTTGGCCTAGGGTGTCACCTGCGCAGAAGTGGGGATGGGGAGGGCAGAGACCAGGAAGGAAGAGGATTTGTTCTGGAAAGCCGAAGCCCCCCTGGGGCGGCCTTTCAGAAGAAGACGGCTGATACCTAACCTCGATCTTTTCTGCTGCAGTATCAGCAGGTGTGAGCGGGGAAGGAGAAGTTGTCTCTGAATGACTGTCCTTCAGAGACTAAAAGCAGCTGAACTCTATCCCAAGTGAAGATAAGAGAGGTGAAAATCAGGTGAGAGCAGCCCAGGTGTAATTCAGAAGGGCAGTGTTAGCCTTTGTGTGCGCCTGGTGCTAGATTACAGCATCTAACCGCACTTCCTCTTCTCCGGTTCCTGCTCCAGGATCTCGCCCTCCCAGCCTCTAATAACCCCGATCCTGATCCTGGATCGGTATTTGGGAGACTGTGGCTGGGCCAGGTAAACGAGGCACGCTGGGAGCCACGGCAGACACCAGAGGGAGGGTGTGGGGCCCCCCTCTGGATGGATGTTTGGGATGCAGGAAGGGCCGGCTGGAGGTGGCTGAGTTAGATTTTCCATCTTCAGGGCTCCCCGCTGGGGTCCCCTCTCTCTCCTGTCTAGCTCCTCACCTCTCCCTTCCTGTGTGCGTTCCTTCCTGTCCTGCCTCCTCTCTTCCCCGCTCGTCTGTCTGTTCTGTCTCCCCAGCGGCCCCCAGTCCCTGCCCAGCCCGGGCACAGCAGGCAGGGCTTTGGCTGCAGCTGCTGACCGTGGTCCTCCTCGGAGGATGGACGCTGGGGGACCCTCCCTTTCCAGGGCCTCTGGGAATAGGAGAGGCCTAAGCTTGGGTGTGGCAGCTACGGAGAGAGTTGGAGTGTCCAGACGGGGCGGATTCTGTGATCCCTTGGTTTTCTCTTCCACCCTGTCAAGTCCCCCCGGGGAGGTGGCGCTGTCACGGGCGTACGGCTCCCCCCAGTGGCCGACTGGGGAGCCGCGGCCGCACAGTGCTGGCTCCCAGAAGAGGTCACAGCCGCCTGCAGCCTGAGCCGGCTTTCCACCGGCCTGAGAGACACGGTTGATTAAGAGCTGGAGGGCGAGCAGTCGGGCACTTAGAATCCGGCTGTTTATTAAAAGCTCCAAGGGAGCGGTGAGGACAGAGACCCGGCGGCCTCTGCTCCCATCATCGATGTCCCCTCCCGGCAGACTGGAGCTGGCCCTGAGCTCCTATGACTAGGCCTGTGGGGGGCCGGACTGAAGGCCACCCAGGGACAGTGGTGGCGGGAGCCAGTGAGGCCTTGGCCCCAGGCTGTGGCTCCTCGCTGGACATTCTGGGCCTGGACAAATACTTCCCCTCTCAAACCCTCTGTGTCCTCTTCTCTAACAGGGGCCTACGGGACTGCCGCTGTGTCCGGGGTGTCTTCTCACAGCCCTGCGTGGTCTACACATGTGCACACGCTCCCTGGGTCTTCAAGGCCGAGCTGCCATCCCCCGCAGGTGACCTGCTGTCCACCCTCTGCGTCCACCTGCGAGGCAGGCGAGCGTCTCTCCTGCGGCAAACCGTGCAGCGCTCGGTTCCACTGGCCCGTCCAGATGCTCTGTCGTGCTGGAAGTTCATAACACTCGCCCTGTCCCTGCCTTCTATGCGAGCACATTTCCCTGCCAGCCCGATGGAGATGGAAACGGCTACTGCTCCCCCTCCTCTGGGCTCTGTCTCTGAGCGCCTGGAATTCAGGCATCTTCTATGCCCCAGGCTTGGTTACTGGACCTCACCCCTTTTCAAAGTCAATGTCCCCCACAGAGAGACTGAGAATGACCATCAACCTTGCTCCCAAGAACTGCCAGGCCTCTGATCCCACCAAACTGCCCAAGTCCGTATGAACGTTTCTATGAAGCAAAATCTGAAAACAAAAATTAAAAAGTGAATAGGCCTCTTTTCCCTAAAAGGAGTGGTGGTGAACGCTTCTGCAGAGGCAGGATCAAGGCGATAAGCCGATTGGAAAACAAAGACAACAGAGCACCCCCCTTTAACCTGTGTGTGAAACGTGGAGGCAGGGGGCACGGGTGGAGGAGGATTAGCCAAGTGCATCTGGTTGGGGCCAGAGTTTCACCTCTGCTACATCCCGTTCATGTGATCCTGGGCAAGATCTTTGACCTCTCTGTACCTCAGTTTCTTTGTCTATAAAATGGGATAGCAATAACGAGCTGACAAAGCTATATGACTATACGCTAAGTTATGCGTATAGAATGTCTAGCCAAGTGCTTGCATGAAATAGTGGGAGGGAAGTCACATTTACTGACTGTCTAGATGTGACGGGTCCTGTAGGAGAGGCACAGGATCTCATTTATAAACGACTCAGAAAGGTGGCCATTATCGCCCCCATTTCATAGATAAGAAAACCAAGGCTCCGAGAAGGTTTAGTGACAGTTCTGTTAATAAGTGCCTCATAAGGATTTGAACCCACGTCTACTTGCTTCTAAAGACTTGAGGCTTATCCAGGAAGATGTGGACAGGGTGGAGGCAGGGGTGTGCTGAGGGGAGGGCCCTGAGAAGGCAGAAGTCCTTATGAGGTCAGAGAAGAGTGAGCAGGAGGGTGGGGGTGGGAAGGACAGGCCTCAGAGAGAGGAGACTCGGGGCTCAGGAGGTCCTGGTGACCATCTCACCTCACTGCAGCCTTTGCAGGTGAGGCAACGGGGAGCCTTGGCTGGTCCAAAGATCCAGTGGTAGAGAATTCCAGAACAGTCACCAAGAGGCTGATAGGGCTGGACGGGGTCTCTGAGATGCGTCTGGGAGGGACCCGGGGCCGGCCGCGTGTTGCACAGGGCAGCAGGGCACTCAGGAGGGGGAAGGTGGTGGTGGGCAGCGGAAGGCCAGTCAACTCGGGGCCTTCCTGGCCAGCCCAGAGCAGGGCGAGCCCAAGAAGGCCCGGAGGAGCGGGCAGCCCACTCGACGCTGGAGGGCCGGGGATGCTCCTGGCCCAGGAAGAGAGAGCTCAAGGCGGGGCAGGCAGGAGGGAAGGAGAACCCGGAGAGGCTGCCCAGCTGTGGCCAACAAGGCCAGTCACCTCCGCGGAATCGCCGCCCTCCGCTGGAAGGGGGGGTGGGGAGTGGCCTCCTTCCCGGGGGACCGCGCTGGTGGGGGCAGAAGGAGCTGGTTTTAAGCACGGAGGCTGCGGAGGCACTGGAATGGGCACTGGAAAGGGCACTGGAAAGGGCATTGGAACAGGCACTGGAACGGGCACTGGAACGGGCACTGGAACGGGCACTGGAAAGGGCACTGGAAAGGGGACTGGAAAGGGCACTGGAAAGGGGATTGGAAAGGGCACTGGAAAGGG
>VSMD01102020.1:0-12394 GCA_008750895.1 Mirza zaza
CATGACCGTGCAATAGTGAATTGTGCTGCTATAAACATTCGGGTGCAGATGTCTTTATAATAGAATGTCTTATGCTCTTTTGGGTAGATGCCCAACAATGCTATTGCAGGGTCAAATGGTATTTCTATTTTTAGCTGTTTGAGGTATCTCCAAATTCTTTTCCACAAAGGTTGCACTAATTTGCAGTCCCACCAGCAGTGTAGGAGTGTTCCTGTCTCTCCACATCCTCGCCAGCATTTGTTGTTTTGGGATTTCTTGATATAGGCCATTCTTACTGGGGTTAGGTGGTATCTCATTGTGGTTTTGATTTGCATTTCTCTAATAATTAGAGAAGTTGAGCATTTCTTTATATGTTTGCATGCCATTATTCTGTCTTCTTTGGAGAAGTTTCTTTTCATTTCCGTCGCCCATTTCTTGATGGGATTGTTTGATTTTTTCTTGTTAATTTTTTTAAGTGTTTGCATTATTTTTGCCAGAATTTAGTTTCTTGGCTACACCTAGCTGCATGAAAAGATTAGAAATGTCATTATTCCAAGTAGTTATATCTCCAGATGAAAATCAAGAGAGCTACTGCTAAAAAAGGAACACAAAACAGATATTGGTGACAACTCGCCCTCTTTGCCTCACACACTGAAATCAAGCCAGATCAGTCTTATTTGTTTTTGAAAAAAGTAAAAGAACACTATTAGTGAGAGCAATTCTAATTAACCTTCTCTCTCCTTATGGATGAGATTTAGGTTGTCTGAGTTCAAGTTCAGATCTTATCCATCCCTTGAGTTTGTATGCACTATCTCATGCTCTGCAGCCTACCACAGAGAGGATGAAAAGACAAGGAATGAAAACTTAAGTGTTACTGACTATTTATTTGTAATATAGATTTTTAAAAGTCGGTCTTGGCCCAGCTTTGAGACCCTATGTAGAAGTTAGTCAGTCCTCTCTCTTTTATTTTTTAGAATTACTCTGTTTTTATTTTTCTAATTTTCATTTTAATTATTATGGGTACATAATACATATATATCTATATAGGATACATGTGATGTTTTGATACAGGCATACAGTGTGAATTAGTCAAAGCATGGTAATTGGGGTATCCATCACCTCAGGCACTTAACATTTCTTTTTGGTAGGAACATTCCAATTCCACTCCTTTAATTATTTTAAAGTATGCCCTAACTTTTTTATTACAGTCATTTTGTTATGCTATCAAATATTGTTCATTCTATCTAACTATCTCACTATATTTTTGCACCCATTAACCATCCCACTTTAACTTCCCCTCCCCACTAGCCTTCCCAGTCTCTGGTAACCATCACTCTACTCTCTGTATCCATGAGATTGTTTTGAATATTTAGCTCCCTCATATGAGTGAGAATAGGTGAAATTTTTCTTTCTGTGCTTGGCTTATTTCATTTAACATAATATTCTCCAGTTCCATTAATGTTGTTGCAAGGCAGGATTTCAAGGTTTTTTGTGGCTATATAATATTCCATTGAGTATAAGTACCACAGTTTCTTTATCCATTCATCCATTGATGGACATAGGTTGATTCCTTATCTTGGCTATTGTGAATACTTCCACAATAAAAATAGGAGCACAGTTATCTTTTCAATGTACTAATTCCCCTCCTTTGGATATATATCCAGCAGTGTAATTGCTAGGTCATGTGGTAGTTCTATTTTTAGATTTTTGAGGAACTTCACACTGTTTTCCATAGTGGTTGCACTTGCATTCCCACCAACAGTGTACGAGGGTTCCCTTTTTTACACATCTTCATTAGCATTTGTTATTGCCTGTCTTTTTGATAAAAGCTATTTTAACTGGGGTGAGATGATATCGCATTATAGTTTTGATTTGCATTTCTCTGATAACTAATGTTGTTGAGCATTTTTTCATATACCTTTTGGCCATTTGTATGTCTTCTTTTGAGAAATGTCTATTCAGATAACTTGCCTGTTTTTTAATCAGATTATTTAATTTTTCCTATCAAGTTGTTGGAGCTCCTTATGAATTCTAGTTATTAATCCCTTTTCAAATGGGTAGTTTACAAATATTTTCTCCCATTCTGTGGTTTGTTTCTTCACTTTGTTGATCATTTCCTTTGCTGTGCAGAAGCTTTATAGCTTGATGTGATCCCATTTGTCCAATTTTGCTTTGGTTGCCTCTGCTTTGGGGGTATTACTCAAGAAGTCCTTTCCCAGACCAATGTCCTCAAGCATTTCTTCAAATTTTTCTTTTAGTAGTTATAGTTTCAGCTCTTAGATTTAAGTTTTTTATCCATCGTGTTTTGATTTTTGTATATAGTGAGACATAAGGGTCTAGTTTCATTCTTCTGCATATGGATATCCAGTTTTCCCAGCACCATTTATTAAAGAGACTATCCTTTCCACACATTATGTTCTTGTCACCTTTGTCAAAGATAACTTACACTACAGATGTGTGAATTTATTTCTGGGTTCTTTATTCTGTTTCATTGGTCTCTATTTTTGTTTCTATGCCAGTACCATGCTGTTTTCATTACTGCGGCTACGTAGATAATTTAAAGCAAGGGAAATAGGGAAATGTGATTCTTCCAGTTTTATTCTTTTTGCTCAGTATGGCTTTGGCTATTCTGGGTCCTTTATGTTTCTGTGTAAATTTTATGATTATTTTTTCTATATCTGTGAAGACTGTCATTGATATTTTCATGGTGATTGCATTGAATCTGTAGATTGCTTTGGGTAGTATGGACTTTTTAACTATGTTGATTCTTCTAATCCATGAGCATGTAACATCTTTCCATTTTTTTTTTTGTTTGTCCTCTTCAACTCCTTTCATCATGTTTTCCAGTTTTTATTATAGAGATTATTTCAGTTCTTTAGTTAAGTTTATTCCTAGATATTTCATTTTATATGTAGCTATTGTAAATGAGATTACTTTCTTGGTTTCTTTTTCAGACTGTTTACTGTTGGCATATAGAAATGCTACTTATTTTTGTATATTGATTTTGTCTCCTGCAACTTTACTGAATGTATCTCTTCTAATATACTTTGAGTGGACTCTAGTCAATCGCCCTTATTGAGCAGCCAATTAAGTTCAGATACTCAGTCAACTCCCTTATGAGACTCTAACTCCTGGCCACTATACACATGCCCTAATTGCCCCAAGGCCTAGTATCAGATAACCAGGGACAGCTCCAGCTCCTAAATCCAAGAGCCTAATGAAATTGTTCACCCCAGTCAATCCTAAGCCTGCTTATCCTTCCTCACCCATTCCTTCCTGCAGAAACCACAATAAAGGCACTTGTCCACATTTCTCTCTCCTTCTGCCTCATGATCAACTCTGGCACTGACCCTGAGTGGCCCTGCATGGCAATGCTGTGTTCTCCCAAGAAAACTGTGAATATAAATAACTGTAAAATTGGGGATGAGATGCAAGGTGGCTAACCAGAGATGTTAGCTGCCAGATTGTCTCAGAAAGAAGGAAAAGTTTTAGACGAAAAGGGAAGGAAAAAAAATATATATATATATATATACACACACACAATGGGTATAATTCTGAGGGAAAAGTGCCAGAAACTACCAGAAATTTCATGGGAAGAAATGGCAGAGAAGAACAAGAAGGAGTAAGATATGGGCAGAGATCAAGCTGTCAGGAGCTTGGAGCCCAGTAAAAATGTAGATGGGGGGTTGTTTTTCTCTCCCTGACATCTCTGACAGTCAGCAAGTTCCTGAGCTGCTGGAAAACCTTTCTACACTCATAAGCCAAAAAGTTTCTGCCACAATAGGTGCCCACCAGTGTAAAACCACCCAAAGCCAAAGCTCAGAGCTCATAAAAAACAATGGCACAGGAGGGTAAACAAAGTAAAAAGATAGTATTCAACATGATGAACAGAATAGCATTCCACATATCAACCAACATGAACGGTCCAAATTCTCTACTCAAGAGACACAGGCCAGCTGAGTGGATGAAAAAATCTAATTCAAGTACCTACTGTCTTCAGGAAACACATCTAACCCACATGGACTCATATAGACTCAAGGTGAAGGGATGGAAAAAATTATTCCATGCCAATGGAAACAAAAAGAAAGCAGGTGTAGCCATTCTCATATCAGATAAAATTGACTTTAAATCAACAATAGTTAAGAAAGAAAAAAAGGGCATTATATAATGGTAAAGGGAGCAATTTAGTAAGAATAAATAACAATCCTAAATATTTACGCACCTAACACAGGAGCACCCAGATTCATCAAGGACATTCTACTAGATCTAAGCAAAGTGATAAGCAACATCATTGTAATTGCCAGGGACTTCAACACCCCACAGACAGCTGGATAGATCATTCAAGCAGAAAATAAAGAAAGAAACACTGGACTCAAATGAGATTCTAGGACAAATGGGCCTAAAAGACTTTTAAAGAACATTATACCAAAAACCTACTGAATATACATTCTTCTACAGTAAGATTGACCATACTATAGGCCACAAAACATGTCTCAACAAATTCAAAAAAGAAAAAATCATACCATGCATATTCCGAGACTACAGTGGAATAATACTAGAAATCAACTCCAAGAGAAGCACTCAATTCTACACAAAGTCATGGAAATTAAACAACCTGTTGCTAAATGACTATTGGGACAATAGTGAAATTAAGGTAGAAATCAAAAGATTCCTCAAACTGAATGACAAAAAGCTATGACAAGCTATCAAAATCTATGGAATTCAGCAAAAGCAGTCCTAAGGCAGAAATTTATAACCTTAAATGCCTACATCAAAAAGACAGAAAGATCAAAAATTAACAATCTAATGACACACCTGAAGGAAGTAGAAAAGGAAGACCAATCCAAACCCAAACCCAGCAGAAGAAAAGAAATAACTAAGGTCAGAGCAAAAGTAAATGAAATTGAAAGCAAACAAACAAGTAATACAAAAAATCAATGAAATGAAAAGTCAGTTCTTTGAAAAGATAAACCAAATTCATTGATCTCTTCCTAGATTAATCAGGAATAGCAGAGAAAAGACCCAAATAAGCTCAAATGGAAATAAAAAAGGAGCTATTACAACTGATGCCACAGAAATACAGAATATCATCTATGAATACTATGAAAATCTCTATGCACAAAAATAGAAAATGTTGAGGATATGGATAAATTCCTGGAAATGCACAACCTCCCAAGACTCAATCAGGAAGAAATAGACCTCCAAAACAGACTAGTAATGTGCAGTGAGAATGAAGCAGTAATAAAATAATTTTCCAAACAAACAAACAAAAAAGGCCCTGGAGCAGATGGATTCACAATCGAATTTTACCAGAACTAAAAAGAAGGGCTGGTACTCATAGTGCAAAAATTATTCCATAACATCAGTAGGAGGGAACCCTCCCAAACTCATTTTACAAAACCAGTATAACCTTGACACGAAAGCCAGAAAAGGACAAAACAACAACAAATTACAGAACGATATCCCTTCTGAATATAGATGCAAAAATCACCAAAAAATATGAACAAAATGAATTCAACAGCCCATCAAAAAATTAATCCACCATGACCAATTAAGTTTCATCCCAGGGATGCAAAGATGGTTCAACGTACATAAATCAATAAATGTGATTCACCACATAAACAAAAGCAAAAAGAAAGACCATATGATCATCTAAACATATGTATAAAAGGCCTTTAACAAACTTCAGCACCCTTTCATGACAAAAACCCTCTATAAATGAGGGATAGAGGGAAGATATGTCAAGATTGTAAAAGGCATGTATGACAAACCCACAGCCAACATCATACTGAATCAAGGTAAGTTGAAAGCATTCTTGCTAAGAACTGGAACAAGACAAGTGTGCCCACTTTCATCAGTTCTATTCATCATAGTGCTGGAAGTCCTAGCCCGAGCAATCAGGCAAGAAAAAGAAATAAATGGTATCCAAATTGGTAAAGAGGAGGTCAAACTATCACTTTTCACTGATGATATGACCTTACATGTAGAAAACCCCCAAAACGCCACCAAAAGACTCCTGGAATTGATAAATAAATTCAGCAAAGTCTCAGGTTACAAAATCAATGTACACAAATCAGGAGCATTCTTATACATCAATAAGAGTCAAGCTGAGAGTCAAATCTAAGACTCAATACCATTCACAATGGCTACAAAGAAAATGAAATGCCTAGGAATATATTTAACAAAGGAGGTGAAAAAGCTCTACAAAGAACTATGAAACATTGAGGAAACTAATCCCAGATGATACAAACAATGGGAAAACATCTCATGCTCACGGATCAGTAGAATCAACATTGTTAAAATGTTGAAACTATGCAAAGTGGTTTACAGATTCAATGCAATCTGTAAATAGCAATGTCATATTTTACAGATCTAGAAAAATAATTCTACACTACATTTGGAACCAGAAAAAAAGCCTTAACAGCCAAAGCAATCTTAAGAAAAAAAAAAATATATAGAGGTATCATATTACCAGACTTCAAAATATATTACAAGGCTATAGTAGCCAAAACAGCATGGAATTGGCACAAAAATAGAGACATAGACCAATGGAACAGAACAGAAACCCAGATGTAAAACCATTCACATATTGCCATCTGATCTTTGACAAAGCAGACAACTATATACACTTGGGAAAAGAAGCCCTATTCAATAAACAGTGCTGGGAAAACTGTATAGCCACATGCAGAGGTATGAAACAGGATATATATCTCACCACTCACAAAAATTAATTCAAGATGGATAAAATACTTAAATTTAAGGCATGAAACCATAAGAGTTCTAGAAGAAAACATAGGAAAAACTCTTCTAGGTATTGGCCTAGGAAAGAATTTATGAAGAAGACCCCAATGGCAATTACGGCAATAACAAAAATAAATAAATGGTACTTGATTAAATTGAAAAGCTTATGAACGGCTAAGGAAATACTCAACAGCACAAATAGACAACCTAGAGAATGGGAGAAAGTATTTGTAATGTATGCATCCAATAAAGGGCTAATAACCAGGATCTACAAAGAACTCAAGCATATCAGGAAGAAGGAAACAACGCCTTTAAAAAGTGGGCAAAAGACATGAACAGAAGCTTTTCAAAAAAAGTAGACAAATGGCCAATAAACATGAAAAAATGGTCAATGTCACTTATCATCAGGGAAATCAAATTAATACCACAATGAGATACCACCTTACCTCTGTTAGAATGGCTTTTATTTAAAAACCCAAAAACAATAGATGCTGGCATGGATACAGAGAGAAAGAAATACTTATACACTGTTGGTGGGACTGCAAATTAGTACAACCCCTATGGAAAACAGTATGGAGATTCCCCAAACAACTAAAAGTAGACCTATCATTCAATCCAGCAATCCCACTCCCATGTATCTATGAAGTCATTTTATTAAAAAGACACCTGCACTTGAATGTTTATTGCAGCACAATTTGCAATTGCAAAGATGTGGAATCAACACAAGTGCCCAATTCATGAGTGTATTAACACAATGTGGTATATGTATATGATGGAATACTACTCATCCATAAATAATGATGAATTAATGCCTCTTGCAGCAATTTGGATGTACCTGGAGACCACTATCCTAAGTAAAGTAACTAATAAATGGGAAACAAACACTACGTTTAATGCTGTTAAATTGGAACTAACCAATGAGCACACATGACTTTCCACAGAGGGAAGTAAAACTCAGTGGAAATCAAGCAGTGGAGAGGAGGGAGGAGAGGATGGGTGAAAACCTACCTAAGAGGTATGATGACCACTGTTTGGGTGAGGGGCACACTTATATCTATTACTTACACAGTACAAAAGTGATCCATGTAACCAAAAACATTTATACCCCCTTAATATTTTGAAATAATAATAATAAAAAGAAACTATAAAACTCTTTATGGTTTCTCTCTCTTGATCTGCATCTGGCCTCACAATTCCTCACCAAGGTAATGTGGTTAACATAACATTCAATTACACTTAATTGGGAAAGTAAGTGTATTTGTATTTAATATAAATGCCTTTCGAGTCATAATCTTAGAGGCACAAATATAATAATTGTTACAACTTTAAAGAATGTCAATTTGTTTTAAATGTAGGATATTACAGTGGAAACTTTAAAAACATGGGTATAAACTGCATGGATTCACTTATACATGCATTTTTTTCAATAACTATATTGGAAAAGTTTTTTAGAGATTTGGGACAATTTGGAAAGGCTCACAAATGAACCGCATGGCCTAAAAATATAAAAAAATTAATAAAAAGCTAGGTATGTCATGAATACATAAAATAAATTTAGATACTAGTTATTTAATCATTTATACCATAAAATATATAAAAATCTACTATAAAAAGTTAAAATTTATCAACGTTTACACACATGAACACTCATGGACCATACATGGTGCTATTGACAGTTGAAAGAAGTGTAAAAAAATGTACAGATGCAGGTTTAAATTATAACTGCATACATTAGCTGTAGCTATATAATGTGCTGTAGACTGTGCTACTGTAATAATTTCATACCCACCTTTTGTTGCTATTGTGGTGAGCTCAAGTGTTGCAAGTATCTGCTTAACACACTGTTCGACACTAATTATCTCCACAAGAGCAGGTCATCTCTCTGGTAAATTTCGTATGCTAGTAAAAAATGATCTCTGTGTTCTCTTAGTTTATTTTTCTTCATGTTTATCGAAATACCATAAACCTTGAATAACACCATGGGAACCATATGAAGTGCCGCTAGTGATTCTGAAGTGCTCCCCCCAAACAGAGAAAAGTCTTGATATTACAAGAAAACGTTGAATTGCTTTATGGGTACCATAGATTAAGGTCTGCAGCTGCAGTTGCCCACCATTTCAACATAAATGGATCCAGTATAACTACCAGTGGAAAAAAAAAAAGGAAAGGAACTTTATTCAGCTACACCAGAAGGCACAAAAACTTTGCACTTTTTGCAAAATTTCTTTTTATCTTGTATTGAAAATGCAGCTTTTGACCCCGCCCAGGAGATGGCAGATGAGAAACACCGCCAGACAGAGTGTCTCTGAAGAAAAGACAGATTCTAGCAGAAATTAGAAGAAAGAAGCAAAAAGACGAGCCTACATCAGATGAGGGTCGGCAGGAGGAGTACCTGAGACCACGGGAGACTCCACAGGACGAGGTCGCGGAGGAGAATTGGAAGCAGGGACCCCTGGACCAGCCCGGAGACCAGCGGGAAGGGTAGGTGGATCTGACGTTTCCCCACCCCTGCATCCCGGACTGCTGGTGGGCTCCCCAGCAAGCAGAGGGACCTGCGGACACCAGCCCAGCGACAACTGCTGCCAGTGAGCGGTAAGCCAGTAGTGGACGCGGCACCAGGCTCCCAACTCCCTCGGGGCACCTCCATGTGCACAGACCCGAGCCGCGCGGCAGACGCCATATTGCCTCCTCCTCCCCTCGCCCGAGCCTACCCGCGGCTGCCCAGAGAGACAGAGAGACAATATAGCCACCAGCCGGAGGCACCACCAGGGAAAGGGACCTTCCCCTTTGGGGCCCTACAGCTGACTAAGGGGAACTCAGACTGTGAGCTCTCTGCCCGCCAGCCCTCCCAGGTGTTGCTGGCACGGTGATCCCAGGAGAACGGGGCAGAGCCTGAGGTTGAGAGACATAGACCTGGCTTGGGCTCCCTGTGGGTGAATTGGGACAGGCACTCATCTCCCGGGTGGGGACAAAGTTTGAACTCTGGGACCCAGAGGTCAGACCTGCAGACCAGATACCATGCACCGAGGCCTCGCATTGCCCGGGGCACAGAAGGGATATACGTGAACAGCCTGCTGAGGTGTGTGTGCCTTCAGGGGCAGATCAGCGTCCTAGAGGGCAACCCTCCCCCCAAAGGGAGGCCGTGCGCCCAGCACAAGTGGCGTTCCTGCGCAGGGACCCTCCCCGCCGGCATCACAGCCAGGGGAGGCCTGGTGGCGTGTGGTCTGGCCTGCTGACAGAGGTCCAGGAGTAGCCTCGGAGTTGGGGATGGTGGAAAGAGGCCAGGCCCGCTCCAGACTGCGGGTCTCAGACAGCCCGATCCCCACACACAGACTCTCTGACTGAGCGGGGCCATTCCAGCCCCTCCCTGTCAGTTTTGCCTGGAAGCAGAGAACAGAACTTTGACCCCTGCTGATGACACTGGTGGTGCCTGAGGGCGAGCTTACCCAACTCAGCTCCGCCCAGACTCTCTCCTAGACCATGACTCACTGAAGGGGAGAAAAGGACACACCTGGAAGTCCTAGGGCCCCACCCAACACCTGAGGCAATAGATTTCTCTCTTCAGAAACAAGAGCTGATAACAGGACACAAAAACAACAGCGTAGCCTGTTCCTCCAAGCAAGCACCACCTACTGACAGGGAGAGCATCCTGCACACCCTTTTCACAACACCTACTGACTCATTATACAGGGAGTGGTCGAATCTCACCCACAGACACCACCTACCGGCTCAGAAACTAAACAAGGTGTGTGAATACCCAAACAAAAACCTAAAGAAAAGAAACAACAACTGATCGACATGGGAAGAAATCAGGGAAGGAACTCAGGAAATACGAAGAACCAATCGGAAAACACACCCCCAAAGAGGAGCCCCAGCCCCCTAGAAATGGACACCAACCAAAATCAGGCAACCAAAATGACAGAAGAGGAATTTCCTATGTGGATCATAAGAACACTCACCGACTTGCAAGAACAACTCAATAACCAACACAAAGAAACCACAAAAAGCCTCCAGGATCTGGAAAAAAAGTTCACTAAAGAAATAGATACAATGAAGAAAAGTTTAACTGAACTCCTGGAAATGAAGAATCAAGTCAGGGAACTACAGAATACAGTGGAAAGTCTCAAGAACAGGGTAGACCAAACAGAAGAAAGAATCTCAGAGATTGAAGATAACACCCTGCAATTAAATAAATCAGTCACAGAAATAGAGCAGAGAAACGAGAGAAAAGGGCAAAGCCTACAAGAGCTGTGGGATTATGTGAAGAAACCTAATGTGAGGGTCATAGGGTTCCCAGAAGGGGAAGAAGACAACACTCACGGGTTGGACAAGCTATTTGAAGATATAATAGAGGAAAATTTCCCAGGCCTTGCTTGTAATCTCAATATATAAGTTCAAGAAGCTCAGAGGACTCCTGGGAGATTCAATGCAACTAGGAAGACGTCACGACATGCAGTCATCAGACTGACCAAAATATCAACTAAAGAGGCCCTTCTAAGAGCTGTAAGATGAAAGAAGCAAGTAACATACAAGGGAAAGCCAATTCGAATAACATCAGACTTCTCTAATGAGACTTTACAAGCAAGGAGAGACCGGGGCCCAGTTCTCACTCTTCTGAAAAAAAACAATGCCCAGCCTAGAATCTTATTCCCTGCAAAACTAAGCTTCGTATATGAAGGAGAAATAAAGACATTCTCAGACAAGCAAAGGCTCAGAGAATTCACCAAGACAAGACCAGCCCTACAAGAAGTACTCAAAAAAACATTATGCATGGAACACCATAATAATAATCCACGAATATAAAAACAACCAAAATCCAAAGATTAAAGGCCAGATACTACAATAGCTCAAGACAGAAATCATAGCGACAACATCCAACCCAACAGAATGAACAGTAATCTGCCTCACCTATCAGTTCTCTCAATAAATGTGAATGGCTTAAACTCTCCACTCAAGAGACATAGGCTGGCTGAATGGATGAGAAAATACAGGCCAAGTATATGCTGTCTTCAGGAAACACATCTAACCTGCAAGGATGCATATAGACTTAAAATAAAAGGGTGGAGATCAGTATTCCAAGCAAATGGAAGCCAAAAGAAGGCTGGCGTGGCAGTTCTAATTTCAGACGATTTAGTTTTTAAACCAACAAAAGTAGTGAAAGACAAAGAGGGTCATTAAATAATGGTGAAGGGCACAGTTCAACAAGAAGAGATAACAATTTTAAATATATATGCACCCAACTTAGGTGCACCCAGATTCATGAAGCAAACCTTACTGGAGGTAAGCAAATGGATTAACAGCAACTCCATAATCACCAGAGATTTCAACACCCCACTGACGGCACAAGACAGATCCTCCAAACAGAAAATTAATAAAGAAATAATGGACTTAAACAAAACTCTAGAACAATTGGGTCTGACTGACATTTACAGAACATTCTACCCAAAATCCACTGAATATACGTTCTTCTCATCAGCACACGGGACATTCTCTAAGATTGACCATATCCTAGGACACAAATTAAACCTCAAGAAATTTAAAAAAATAGAAATCATACCATGTATCTTCTCAGATCACAATGGAATAAAAGTAGAAATCAACCGTAACAGAAACTCACATTTATACACAAAAACGTGGAAATTAAACAACCTCCTACTAAATGATTACTTCATAA
>VSMD01102024.1:936-38471 GCA_008750895.1 Mirza zaza
AGGAACACTCCTACACTGCTGGTGGGACTGCAAACTAGTTCAACCTCTGTGGAAAGCAATATGGAGATACCTTAAAGAGATACAAGTGAATCTACCATTTGACCCAGCAATCCCATTACTGGGCATCTACCAAAAAGATCCAATGACACTCTATAAAAAAGACACCTGCACTCGAATGTTTATAGCAGCACAATTCATAATCGCAAGGCTGTGGAAACAGCCCAAGTGCCCATCAATCCAAGAATGGATTAATAAAATGTGGTATATGTATACCATGGAGTACTATTCAGCTCTAAGAAACAACGGTGATATAGCACATCTTATATTTTCCTGGTTAGAGCTGGAACCCATACTACTAAGTGAAGTATCCCAAGAATGGAAAAACAAGCACCACATATATTCACCAGCAAACTGGTATTAACTGAGCAGCACCTAAGTGGACACATAGGTACTACAGTAATAGGGTATTGGGCAGGGGGGAGGGGGGAGGGGAGTGGGTATATACATAATGAGTGTGATGTGCACCATCTGGGGGATGGTCATGCTGGAAACTCACACTTGTGGGGGGCGGGGGGGAAAGGACATTTATTGGAACCTTAAAATCTGTACCCCCATAATATGCTGAAATAAAAAATAAATAAATAAATAAATAATAAAAAAGAAGAAATCAGATCTTAGGTGCTGGAGTCAAATTGCCTGAGTTCACACTCCAGCTCTATTATTTGCTCCCCTTGTGACCCAGGCAGGCAATTTTACTTACTCAAAACTGGTAGTCTTCATGTGTAAAGCAAAGACAATAACAGCACCTACAGACAGAGTTGTTCTGTAAAGAAGCTGGTGCATGAAAAACACTTAGCACACCACCTGGCACATGTGAGGGCTTAGTAAATGTATACTACATTTCTAAAATAAGATAATGGAAAAGAATATTCGCTTTAGAAAGAAAAGACTCTAAGGAAATAATCTGAATGTGCTTCGATGGGGGAATGGTTTAAAAAACTGCCCTGACTCAGGGTGGGGGGAAAGGGCAATAAATGTAACCTAAACATTTATACCCCCTTAATATGCTGAAATAAAAAAAAAATGGTATATCCTTCCCATGGCATACAACTCAGAAATAAAAAGGAATAAACTCTTGGTACAACTTAGATGGATTTAAAGGGAATAATGCTTAGTAAAAAAGCCAATCATATAATCTCACATAATATATGATCCCAATATAATAATATAACATAATTAAAATGACAAAATAATAAAGATGGAAACAGATTAGTGCTTGCCAGGGTTCAAGGGAGGGAGAAGTAGTAAAGTGGCTTTGGCTGTAAAAAGATAGCACAAGGAGTCCTTTTGGTGCAAGTGTTCTCGACTGTAGGGGTCACACAAATCTAGAAATAATGCGCACACACACACACATAAATAAGCACATGTAAAACTGGTGAGATCTAAATAAATTCTGTGGACTGTATCAATGTTGGTTTCCTAGTTGTGATATTGTACTACAGTTATGAAAGGTATTTGTTACCTTTCGGTGAAACTGAGTGAAAATTCCATGTAATATTTCTATTACCTCCTACCACTGCATGTGAATCTACAATTATCTCAAAACAAAATGTAATAAAATAAACAACTATTAAGATGATTTTCTGGGGCTCCTAGAATTAAGTCACGCTGCCTTTAGTTTTTTCTTATTCAAGATGAGAAAAATCCCTAAGGAAAAATGTATTTGTAGAAATATATCTTAGAGTTGTTGCAAATCCTAAAACTAAAAGCCTACAATTGATAGGCAAATAAAAGAAAATAGTAAAATTAGTCATTCATTGACAATTTACTTGCAATCTAAACACTGAGTGTGGTGAGCTAATTGCTGATTTTTCTGACTTCCTGCCACCAAATCCAAAAATAATTCATCCTAGGCACCAGACATCTACAAGCTAAAAATCTGAAATTAATTGTGCTGGGAACTTTTTACACGTGTGTGCACACACATACACAAAGAAAGGAAAAGCAGCCAGAAGTTAGAAGGAAATGGGAGCAGGAAACAGATTTTGTTTGTAGATGTCTCTCCTGCCCTTCCCACCTGGCTTACGTACAATGCCAAAAGTTTCTTCTTAGGTCCTCATTTCCTCCAAGTTATTTACCAGAGTTTAAGACTGAGTCTTATAGATCACCAGGGAAGGAATGCTGACTGCCGGTGTTTACCTGGGTAGCATCGGCCAGCCTGAATCAACGCGCCCATGATCCTGTGAGCATTCCAGAGGGCCTGGCATTTGCTTCAATGTTGTTTGCTGGACAAATGCTATTCCCTCGCTGTTGTGATGTTCTGCATTAGTAAACTTACGCTGGTTTGTTTACAAGTTTTCCACCTCATTTAAGACACTGACAATAATTCCCTATGTTTTTCCCTGCCTCTCAAAAGTCCTTCATTCAAGCAGCCACAGACAGACTTATACTACAAAGACCTCAAAGCCCCAAATGCCAACATCTCCCTGACAAGAACATATTGTGTACATCACAGTCGAAAAACAGGAGAAACTGTGCAGTTGATAAAAAAAAAAAAAATCACTGTGCTATCAACTTGGAATTAATGGAATTCAAATTGTCTACCAGAACAGGGCTTTTCCAACTACTTGAGGGGAAGAACCAATTGAAGACTGATAAGACTGTAAATTTCCATAAAAATAAATTATTAGAAAAAAAGGATGAAGACATAAAAAAAAAAAATAAGCCCAAAATTGTATTATTGAATTTATAGACATAGATTACTCTGTCAAATTCCTGTGGAAATTTCTAAACACTGAACTCTCAATTTCTGCATTAACTTTAGTACTAGCCTTTCATGAATCAGCAGCGGTCCACCTATCACATTTTGAGTAGCATTGAACTGTAGGACATTCTATGGTCTGGTCATCTTTCTTCACCTCCATAATCTTCTTCAGTATTCATCTGTAAATGACCTCTTTACTGGTTCTTTTCTCTATTGCTGCCCTTAAAGAAAGACTTAGAAAAAGATTCCAAGTCTACATGGTCCTACTTACATGCCTGTTGTCACACTTAAAAAAGAAAAATGGCAGAGCTGAATTTATTAATTCTAACACTTGACCTTTATTTTCTCGATGGTTAAAAGGAATTATCTCAGGAGAATCAAAATGAATTAACTTGTAAGTAAGAGGACCAGATGTTAAGTCCCGATATTGTTTTTCTAAATCTTAATGTTCTCTACAACACTTTCATCCTCTACTCTAACATTCTAAGAAGTTACTGCACCTATGTAAATCATTTTGGTATGTGGTTATCTACATTTCCTAACATTAAGAGCTCAGTACATTTTTAATACTCCCTTCCATTACTATTTAATTATACATTTATGTATGTTTTTCTCACTCCTTCGAACACTCTCTTCAAAGGCAGGGTCTCTGCCTATTGACGTTTTATATCTTCCACAGTATCTAGGGCAGGACACAAATCAACATGCAGTAAATATAGAATAAAGACACTAGCATTAGTTTTCTTATCGTTAGTGGAAAACTTATATATGAAGAATATCATATTTTCAGAGAGATATAAAATAATACTTAAAAGTGAAAGGAATATTTTAAACACAAAATAAAAATATGACTCTATAATGTTAATTCTCTTTCATGATTGAAAAGGTCTTCTAATATCTTAGAAATCAGTTTTTATTGTCTTGGCCAAATAGATGAAACTGAGCAGTTACAGTTGTTTTTTATTTCTTAAATTGGACCATTCTGCCAAGCTTTTTTGGTGGACCCTGGAGACGACATTGAATTTACTCCTTGGTCAATAAGGACCCTTAGTCAATAACAAGACTACCCCAGTTGTTGCACTAACCTCAAGAAGCAACTGATGACCAAGTTGAATGGTTTTCCAATGTACACTGCCATCTTGGACTCGATTTTCAGTTGACAGAATCCCTACAGCTGTTTTAAAAAGCTTTTTACTTTTTATTTTGCCAAAGCCTCTTTAAACATTGCCTGTGAACACTGAAGCTTTTTTCAAACAAATTGGAGCTTTTTATATCTCTAAAGCAGCTGTGAGGACTTCACATTTTCACAAAGGGAATAAAAGATGGAGGCTGTAGAGAGTGGCTTATGGGAGTTTTTGTCCTTACAAATAAAATGTCTTAATAAGTTTATTCATGTAAGCAAAATAACAGGGAATGATAAAAACCACAAAGAATAATTTACCATCTTCCCCAGTATAATTATACCAATGGATTCTGTCTACTCCTGTGGAGAAGAAAAAAAGAAAATAAATAACACTAATGCTCTAAAATCTCACATGTTAGAAAATGATACTTATATTCCTAATTAAGGTTCTAGGCACAATTCTAATGGATCAGGGTGATATATATATATTATAATTCCAGAAAGTTTTTCTAGTATTCCAGGCCAACTTTACAATGTTGTAGTATACACAAAAGATAACAAATAAAGGTTGTTGAAAATTACTGTGTATTTATCACATCATTTTGGGGGAGAGTTCCAAAGTCTCTTGATTTTTTAATTACTTAATTTTTTGAGATAGATATATATTTTAATGGACACAATGATTGTACATATTTATGAGGTACAGTATGATATTTTGATAGTTGTATATGATGTGTAATGATCAAATCAGGTAATTAGCATATCCATCACCTCAAAACTTTATCATTTCTTTGTGTTGATAACATTTAAAATCCTCTCTTCTAGCCCATTGAGAAAAATACAATAAATTATTATTTACTATAGTCACCCCACAGTGCTATAGAGCACCAGCATTTATTCTTCCTGTCTAGCTGTAACTGCAAATCTCTTAACCAACTTCTTCCTATCCTAGCTCCCCACTAGCCTACCCAGCCTCTGGTAACCATGATTGTACTCTTTACTTCTATTAGATCAACTTTTTTAGATTCTACATATAAGTAAGAACATGCCTTATTTATCTTTCTGTGCCTGATTTACTTCACTTAATATGATGTCCTCCAGGCTCATACATGGTGTCATGAATGACAGGATTTCATTCTTTTGTTTGGCTGAAGAGTATTCCATTGTGTACATACACCACATTTTCTTTATTCATTCACTCACTGATGGACACCTAGGTTGGTTCCGTATCTTGGCTATGGTGAATAGTGCTGCAATAAACGTAAGAGTACAGTTATCTCTCCAAAATATTGATTTCCTCTCCTTATCACATCTCAATAATAGCCTCTTCATTCATAGTCTGTGTCTTCAGTAATTGAATTGAACATATATTTCTAAGAAAAATGTGCTATTTTTTTCTAGCTATTCAATTGTACAATTTAGGTATTAAATTCTTACTCCCAGAAAACCTGGGAACAATTTCCAATATATTTACATGGCGATCTTAACTTTTTTAATTTAAGTATGCATCTATATTGTGGAAGCAGCACCATAGTACTGAAAGGAGAAAGGAATAATTTTTATTTTTCTGATACAACTAACCTCATAATATAGTCAGTATTAACATGATTTAGCAATAATTGACCATTAAATGTTATGTCCTTGATGAAGAACTTTTCATGACATAACATGTATGTTCCAAAAAAGTAAACATTTGAATTGATAACAAATGTAAGAAATTACTTATAAGGCCCAAATTGATGTTCACTGACCATATAATGGCTAGATTTTTCTTTGTTTATCACTTCTAGATGTACTATAGCTCTTCTCAGAGACATATATGACATAATCCTGTTCTATTTTTTATTATATGGAAGCACTTATCCTGTGGCTAACTGGAACCCAGTGGGTTTTCATGAGCATTTATCAAGTGAATGAATGAATGAATAGGTGGATGAATGACTGAATAAAAATACAAATATAACTATGCCTAACCAGAACTGACTAGAATGTTACATTAGCTTTTCTGCTTCTTGACATCTCTCAGTGTATCCAGCATGGTGATTTTCAGACTCTAGGCACTAAATAAGAATTTGTTTTTATTGAGACAACATGGCTAACATTCTCTACCCCTCCAAAATATGCCACAAGTGCTTGCATTTTAAAATTTTAAATTAGCAAAGTTTAATTGAACTCTTTATTTTTCATATTAAGAACGGCTGCTCAACTGGAAGGGTTTTAAATTTCTCCCATAGGTTTTCGTAAATATCACCTCCATTATGCAACAAGTCCATTTTACACATTATAGTTTGGAATTCCATGTTTAACAAACAACAATCCGTTGTACAGCAAGGTGTCTACAGTTACCAACAATAGTCTACATTCGTGAAAAATGCAAAGAGAGTGGAGAACAGAAAATGAAAATCCCTGCCAGGCACTCACTTGAGCACAGAGGATTGTGCCAAAGGTCATGGTCTCTGCTGTCAGGCTGCCTGGCTCTCAATCCCAGCCTCACCCTTTCTTGGCTTTGTTTCAAAGAGAAAATAGTCTCCTTGTGCCTCAGTTTGCTCATAGGTAAGATAATAGCATCCATCCCATAAGTTTATGAGGAGAATTAAATGAGAACATGCATGTAAAATCCCTGGCATACAAAAGTGTTCAATAAATGTTAGCTATTACTGTCATTACAGAGAATTCATACTCTTTTTCTGGGAAATGGACAGCATTTCAAAATGACCTCTATTTTTTCCACTATCATTTGCCCCAAAGTTGATTTGTGAATTAAGTATTTTTCCTTTTCTAAATTTAATGTAGATTAAGGTTTTGTATTTCATTCTTGTTCTAGCATTATTATAGGCATATTTATGGAGGGTGAGGGCAAGAGAATTATACCTAAGGAAGATCCTTTCCTTAGAAAAAGAGAGACATTTATTGTGGATGGAAGAAAGCTGACGCTGATACCCTTTCACTGGCCCTCTGTCCCCTCTTGCCATCCCTCCCCCTACTTTTCAATATTCTCCTTTCCTGGTAGTTCTTCACATCCTCATGATGTTACTTCATTATAGAACAATGTGTTTAAAGGCTAATTGTCGCTAACATATTAAGAACATGTCGTACTTCTCATGATGTTTGCATTTTTAAAGATGCTTTTCTATAATCATTGTGCTTACTGTATTGTGCAAGTCTTAATAATGAAATTTCAGTCACTGTAGTATCAACCGTATAATAGAGAGAGATAATTGTGGAGTATATGGGGGCAAACACACATTTTACAAAAGGCAAGAGAAGCAAACCTGAAAACGAGGGCCTGGTAAGTCTAATATCAACAGTAAAATAATAAAACATGCCCGACAAGATGAAATTTGTCAAAATCTGGAGGATGATGGAATCATGAACAATAAGCAGCATGGTTTTATAAAGAGCAAATCATAACCGACACAATCAATAGCTCTTTTCAGCAGAACGGCAAAATTAGAGGATGAAGGGAATCAGGTAAATGTTGCCTATTTGCACTACTACAATGCATTTAAAATGGTCTCAGCAAATTTTAAATTCAACTGTAGATAAAACTGATTCAGCTCTGAATGCTTTCTAAAAAGGCCTGAAAAAATGTAAAATGTCATAGATAATGACAATGCAGGCCGTTGTGGGATGCTAGAGTTAATAAAGCTCATTCACTAAGCTTTTCACGCATTTCCTAAAATGATGAAAGGGGGAAAGTATATCAGAATTGTGTATGACGTGCTTAGTGAATAGCACATTTCATAGAACACAATTAGGTAGATTTTAAAATACAATGGATAATCTAAGAGGATCCTAGGTGAGTCTGCTGTAACAACTGTCTCTTAACTATAATAAAACAGACCGAGATAAGGGAAAAGCCCTCAGAGAGTCAAGAAATCTTTGGTTATGCTCTCTCTCTACCTTCTCCAACTGTCTTCTTCCATGACTCATTTAACTGTCTGGAATTCTTCCCCCAACCCTGACTTTAGGACTGAGTATGATGTGGAAGGAATCTGATTATGTCCACTGAATACCTTGACT
The DNA here is from genome assembly GCA_008750895.1 of Mirza zaza. Taxonomy (NCBI): domain Eukaryota; kingdom Metazoa; phylum Chordata; class Mammalia; order Primates; family Cheirogaleidae; genus Mirza; species Mirza zaza. Next base: position 8,847 of record VSMD01102024.1, read on the forward strand.
CTTTGACCAGAACTTGATGGGACAAATCCATAGAAACTTTCTTCAACTTTGGCACCCCTGGTTCTTAGATACACATCTAATCACAGCTTGGTTCAGAGATGCTCTCTTGGCCCATAGTCTGTTTTGAGAAAGAGAGAGAGAGAGAGAGAGAAGTAAATAAGTAATCACAGGGAAATGAAATAAGAATAATTATACCAGTGTGTAGAAAATTCTAGAGCAACTCAAATAAATAAGAGATTGCTATAGGGAACTGGGTAATTTTCAAAGAGGTGACATTGAGTCTGGGCCTCCTTGAAAATGAGGTAGAGAAGAGGAGAGGACTAGAGACTCTGCCACAGCAAGGGACAGCAGACATGAAACGCTCCTCGTGCATATGATGAGAATAACTCCTGTTTCGTCCCACTAGATCGCTGCTTAGAAGAATAGAAGGAAAGGAGCACATGACAGAATTTTGTAAAACATTTTATGAATACAAGAGACTTTAATTACACTATAAGTAGTTAAAAATTGCTTTAAAATAAAATTACCTAGTAGGCTGAAAATTAGGTGAACTTAAACGCAACCGCCTCACTTCAGCATAAACCCACGGCTCTAACCCTGTTTCTAACCACAGTAGGGTGGGAAGATGCCACACGCAGAGCAGAGCCGGAGTTCTGTTATGCGTACCCGTCCTCCCAAACAGAGCGTGACTCACATGTGTGGGATACAAAGCCTCCTACGGATCAGCATGGATTCACAGGCAGCAGCTGCCACTATCCTCCTCTGCAGTATGTTCACTGTGAAGAGAGGGGTAGAGCGTTCCCTCCATCCAAGCTTAAAAGCTTAGAATCACCTTGGACTCCTTCCCTCTGTGCTGTGATTTCATACTAATTTATCATGTCTCTTGTTCTCATCTTTTCATTTCCTTTCACGTTGGCAGCAGAAGCAAATCTAACTCCTCACTTGGACGAATACAAGGCTCCTTACCTGGGGTCTTCCATCAGACACTCCAGCCACTCTCCCTCCTCCGCCCTCCCTGCAGGCCAACTCGGCATGTAAAAATACTGCTTTTGTGCTTTCTGCTCTTATTCAAAATTCATCAGTAATTCCCTATTACCAATATCAGTGATTCTGAAGCATCATTTGCATGAAAATTATATCTGATAATTGCTTAAAATGCAGATTCCAGGATGCTATTTCCTATTCTGATTCAGTGGTGGGGTCTTGGAATCTTCATTTTTTAACAAACAAAAATTTGAGCTCTTCTTGGGGTCTATACCCGAACTTTAAATACCTGTTACCAAGCATCATTTTAGGGTCACATAATCATTTCATTTAGACATGATTATCAACACTAGGAATACAGTCTATAATTTGTGTGTGCGTATAATGTATATCTACCTATTTATCTATATATTTAAACATTAGTACTTCATAAATAAAATACCCACTGAGATGTCTTTCTGGTCCTCAAGGGGCTGCTAACTGGTGCAGGAATATCTGTTGAAATGATTCATAGTTAAAAGAAAAAGATGCTAATTTCTGTATATTCATGTTCAAAGGAAGCTTGACTCATGGCCTTAGAATCTCACAGTTTAAATAAGTCTCCACAAAGCACATTATCCTTTCAGCAAGGGAGGGTTGTCTTCCTGAGGAGAGTTAAGTCATCAGATAATAACTATTTCTTTCACTTCTCCTCTTCTGGGTGAGGTTGGTAGTGGTGGAACATTTAACTTATCCCTCCCTCTATGGTGCCCAATCTATCACCTCCCCCAAACTGGAGACTGGTACCCGTCTTCTGTCTGAAAGTGATGAAATGATCAAGCAGCAGAGATGCCTGATGTGGCCAGGAAATGGATGGGAGACAGACAATAAAACTGAGAGACATGTTGCAGAGAAATAGCTTACGTGTTCAGAACACAGCCCTCAAGACTTCATGAGTTTGCCAGGTGCAATGGCTCACACCTTTAATCTCAGTGACTCAGAGGCTGAGCAGGGAGGATCAACTGAGGTCAGGAGGTTGAGACCAGCCTGGGAAACATTTCTAAAAAAATAAAATAAATATTAGACAGGCACAGTGCTGTGAGGGTGTAGTCCCTGCTATTTGGGAGGCTGGCGCAAGAGGATTGCTTGAGCCCATGAGTTCAAGGCTGCAGTGAACTATGACCCTACCACTACACTCTAGCCTGGGTGACAGAGTAAGACCCCCATCTCGGAAAAAAAAAAAAGACAAGGAAAGAGTGTATTATAAAAATATTCAAACAAGTTTATACAGCTCATGGATGTCTACTTAAATAAAAAAAAAGATTTCATGAATTTGACATGAGTCAAATGAATGCCACAGTAGGTAAAGTGGAGTTAGAGGAGCCCAGAAGTGAGAGGTTGTAGGATGTACAGTGTCGAAGCAAAATAAGCAAATGACCATTAGGCTGAAGTTGTTCCTGTACTCAAAACCATTATACAAACAAACTGAAACTAAGGGACATTTCTTATAACTGATTAAGTTTTTATTTGACGAATAAAAATTGTATACATCATGCACACATGTTGTTTCAAAATGTATATATGTTGTAGAATGTCTCAGCTGAGCTAATTAACATATGTATTAAATCACATACAAATGATTTTTTAAGCGATGAGAAAACAAAATCTACTCTCTTAGTGATTTTTAAAATGCAATCCGTTGTTAACTATAGCCACTGGGTGTTGAACAGATCTGTTGAACTTATTCTTCCTATCTAATTGAAATTTTGTATCCTTTGACCAATATCTTTCTAACCCCCAAACCCTAGCCCCTGGTAACCACCATTCTATTCTCTGCTATGCTGAGTTAAATTTTTTAGATTCCACTTTTAAGTGAGATCATGTGGTATTTGTCTTTCTGTGCCTGGCTTCTTTTACTTAACATCATGTCCCCCAGTTCATTCATGTGAATGAAAGGATTTCCTCTTTTGTAAGGCTGAATAGAATACTGTGTATATATACTGTATTTTCTTTATCCAATAATCTGTTGCTAAACACTTAGGTTGATTCCATATCTTGGCTATTATGAATAGTGCTACAATAAACATGAGAGTACAGATATCACTTTGACACAATGGTTTTATTTCCTTTACATGTATAACCAAGTAGTAAGATTGCTGGATCACGTGGTTATTCTATTTTTAGCTTTTCTATGAAGACTCCATACTGTTTCCCATAGTGACTGTACTAATTTACGTCCTGATGATGTGTGCAAGGGCATCCTTTTCTCCACATCCTTGCCTACATTTGTTTGCTCATATAGTTTTGATAAGAGCCATTGTAACAAGTGTGAGGTGATATCTCATTGTGGTTTTGATTTGCATTTCTGTGATAATTAGTGATGTTTAGCATTTTTTTCATGTGCCTATTTGCCATTTATACATCTTCTTTTGAGCCATGTCTATTCAAACTCTTTGCTCATTTTTCAATTGGGTTATTTATTTTCTTACTATTGAGTTCTTTAAGTTTGTTGTATATTTTGGATATTATCAGATGTATGATTTGCAACTAACCCCCTGGTTATGTCACTTGGGACCACCTATGAGATCATGCCCATATAAGACAAACACTTAGCTGTAGTCAATCATGTAGTTTCTTTACTTTGCTTTTGTGTTCAGCCTATAAAAGTTTACTGCTCAGGCTACTGGAGTCGAGCTCTCTGAACCTCTTCTGGTTTTGAGAGCTGCCCATTTCACTGATCATTCTTTGCTCAAATAAAGTCTGTTAAATTTATGTTGTCTAAAGTTTTTCTTTTAACAGTAGCCATATGTGGAGATAATGAAAGGAGAAGACTGTATCTCAGCAGGTTCACTAGGCCAGAGAACAGAACAGCAGAAGGCTTCAAAGAACCACCAAATGAACCCCGTGAAAGATCTAGCATTTGGAGGTCCACAGCCCAGAGAGAACCAATAGCCACATTTGGTTGGACAATTGTATGACAATCACAAGAATAAACTGTACCCTCTTGTAGCTACAAACAGCACCTGGGACTGAAAGAGGCCTGATACTCTCCCAGGCTATCCATTTTTAAAAATTTTAAATCAGCTTCTCCACAGCCATGTAGAACCTCTGCTCTGTTTCTTGGAAAAAGGGCATCAAATTAGAGAGTGCAATAGTATCTAAAGTTGACTGATCTAAACCAGAAAGCATGAAGAGTTATGAGATGTGACTAACGTTGATCAGAAGCTGTAGAAATTCCACTGATTAACCACTTTAAGTTTGAAACATAAATATATGTCCATAAGTGTCTACTTTATAAAACAGGAACATAAGCATAAGATACAATTAAAGCAAAACAAATGTTAAGTCCAAAGTGCATGTTAATAATTCTTATTTTTAAATCATTAAAGTGTACCATGGTGTTAAAAAAAAAAAAAAAGAAATTGGATTGGAACCAAATGACTTGAATTCCAGTACCCACCAAAATACTTAAAAACCAGATCAGTGAGACAATCATTATGAGCCTTAGTTCTATATCTGGAAATTAAGAATAGTAATTATGCAGTACCCACCAAAAATGGGCCATTGAAACAAATAAAATATGCCATCTTATCATCCATAGTAACATAAGACTTACCAAATTCACTATTCAACTCTCAATTTTCAGTAGAGATAAAATGAAAACTCCATATAACACCATGTATTATTTTCGCCATTATTCATTAAATGTTTTTTCAAGTTAATCTATTTTACAATACTTTAGGGTATTCATCTAACACCTAATTCTAAAATTTTGTATCTAAATAAGGACCTGGACTGTATATTTTCTAAATATTCTTCAATTCTAAGACTTTGTGATTCTCTCTTTTCTCTCATTCTTAGCACACTTTTTATTAGAAGTGTTAACAAGTGTGAGTGTTGTCTAATTTCAGTTTTCTACCAAAACTAATAAGCAATAAAATCATCAAATGGGAGCAGAAATCTAGAGAAGGGAGAAATCTTAAAGAGAAATAACTGACTGAAAAATCAGCTAAAGTAACCAAGAGCTAACTTTCTATTTATCTTATTTAGTACAGTAGTCTATGGATATATTTCACAATTTCGCATACTGATTGGATAGCCAAAATCAGACAAAACCTTTGAAAATTAGTACAATTGAAGCTAAAATGTTCACAGATAATGAAATAGAAAAGGATTGTCACTTCTTGATTCAGATATTATGTGAAAGAATCACCAGTCTTAGATAAGATAGCTGAAGAACTTCGTGTTACCTGGCATGAATTTGAACTGTCTAGAAAGAAATAGTTTTCGTTCCTGGGTGTCAGTGTCTTGGCAACTTGGGGCTGTGGCATAAAGCATTCTCTACTTTTTATTTTTCAAGCGGGTCTGGCTGGAGGATTGCTGGAACAAATCGTAACAACAGAGCCTCACACAGCCTTTTGTGATGTTCCATTCCCAGCAAGTTAGTGTGTCCCTTGATTCAAGGATAGGTATTGAGTTACAAACACCAGGTATTGCAAGGAGTTTGACTTTATCCACAAATACTAAATTACCTATGTATGCAACACAAATATCATTGTTCAATAACTTGTAAAGGAAACATGGTAATTTAGAGATTGCTAAAGTAATCAGTCAGGAAGAGAGGAAGGCCAAAGAGAGAATTTCACATCAGAAAACTGTTCACTTCTCCTACTGAAGCTAAAGTAACTACGAATCATTTTAATTAATCTGCCATAAAATGTCACAGCCTAAATGAGTTCAAAGGATTTCAATTCAATCCATAGTACATCACAAATACCACCATGAACTAAAGCCAATGCTGCAGCCTTAAATCTGAGAGACATGCAGATAAGAAGACAGGTGTATGCATAAAAGAATAAAGTATAGTAGAAACCAATTATAGCAAAGTAGTTTTTCTTCCATAAGAAAAATTTGTATTATAAAAAGAAAAATTACTACAACTGAAGGGACTGTGATTGTTTTCTAATGATTGGAATATCTACATACTTTCTTGATGAAACAAATTTCATTCAGAGTGAATTATAAATAAATTGTCCAGCCTGTTATTGATATTTTATAGTTCTACTAAGAATCATACCACCTGCACAAAAAGATATATTCACCACCTCACATCCTAAACAATCAGATGTAATTAATGGGGCATTTATAATTAATATGACATTTTCATATCTAAAGATTAAAGATGCAGATGGTGACAAAGTCTAGGGTACATCTGGTTCCAAATAAGAGGTTGACAAAAGCTCTCTTTCTTGATTTGTTACTTAAATATTTGACAGGGTACAGAGATCTAATATGTAATTTTGCAGGTGAACATCATCACCCAGCTAATCCTACTGTGGATATCTTTATATTTCAGATCTGTAGTACTCTTTCTACCCTCATCAGATTGTTGTTGGTGGCAGCTGAACACTTAAGCACAGCAAAAATGTATTATTAGCAAAATCTGGCTTATTATTCAATTATCAATGGCTGGTTGAACTCTCAAAGTAGACTAAGTATGGCTTTGATAAGTATGCAGAAGTTCTCAAAATGTTCTAAAATAGTAATTTCACAAAATGAAGCTTTTCTGGATATTTTTTGTATTTGTTAAGCTATATCTGCCCTTTTCTCATTCAAAATAACTAAGATCATATTGTGCCAAAATGAACTTCAGGCTGTTAATATCTCTGGAGTGCATAGATACATAGATACACAAAGTATTATGTTTAATATAAGAAAAGAGGTGGTGGCAGAGAGGGAGACAGAGGCTAGATTTTTTCCTTTTAGTAGAAATAATGTTTTAGACCAGCAGTCCCTTTTGGGCACCAGGGATCAGTTTCATGGAAGACGGGGGTGGTCGGAGCTCAGGGGGTGATAGAAGAGATGGGGAGCTGCAAGGCTTCACCTGCTCATCTGCTGCTCAACTCCCGCCGTGCGGGTCACCCCTACCCCCTCTCCTAAGTTTCATGGAAGATGATTTTCTATGGATGGGGGTGGGGGGAGGGCAGCAGAACTCTACAGCCCAGTCTCTAACAGGCCCCAGACCAGTACTGGTCCATGGCCCAGGGGTTGGGGACCTGGGGACCACAGTTTTAGACAATACATTTGTAGCTAGTGTTTGACTCAGTGATAGGATTTATCAGCATTACTATGAACTCAATATTATTTCTATGACTTTGGAAATGCTTTTGAACTTCTCAGGCTATCATTTTTGATGACAGTGATGGCGATGTTTCATAATATTTTGCAATGATTAAATAGTAATATAATGATTTAAACTTCATGGTCTGAAACTGCAATTACTTTTGCACCAATCTAATATGCCGGAGAGCCTAGTACAGTTCCTGACACAAACCAGACATTCATTATATTAGGGTTTTCTTTCTGCTTTGAATAAATGTTTCCCACTTTCTTTCTTTGTCTTCGTCATTCCCTACTCATTATTTCTGTTTGTCATTCCTGACAATAAGCTTTATAGATTTGCCATGAAGCATAAAAATTAACAGCCATTTAAGACTGTTCCATTTCTCCTACTATATCATAGTTATTCATTCCTCGCAGTCACATCATGTTGTATTGAATTTGTTCTCCATTTGTTCTGCCTTTCCATTTGACTATAAACTCTCTAAGGGCAAGAACACATATTTTTATCTTGAATCCTCAAATCCTAGTACCTTTATAACAATACTAAATTCTAAGTAATATTGAAAAAAATCAATATTGGGAATATAAAATACAACAGACAACATAGAAAAATATAATTATAAAAATTCCTTATTGGCATGACTCTATACAGATTGTAAAATGCTTCCATGTGCATATTTCATTAGTTTAACATATATAATAATTTTGAGGCATATAGTAAAAGGCAAAAAAAGTCCAAAGACTTGTGCTCAAAACCCTGTCATTCCCAGTGACCTGACCTGAGGCTATTTTGTAAATTCTTTGAGTCCTGATCTCTTTGAGCCTCAGTCTTTTCATCTTCAAACAAGATTAATATCTGTCCTGTCTTCCTGGCAGCATTTTTGTGAGGACCAAATGGGGGAATGTATGTCAAAATGCATTGTGAACTGTAAAAACATACATGTAGAAAATGTCTATAAATCCTCCTCAAAGAAGAGATAGGTTATAAATAACTAGTTGTTCAATGTCATCTTCAGTCAACAATGAAACAACTGATGACTAAAAGGCCTCATTTTGTACAGAGAAATCGGTCATGTGGGTTGATATGGTGGGGGTTGTTAGGGAAGGTTGTCCCATAAGAAGTCAGAACACATCTGAGCCTTGAAGTCTGCTTGAATCTGGAAGGTAGAAGGAAGGACGTGACACGCAGGAACATTTTGAACAAAAGCTTAAAGTGCAGCACAGTCAGGTTATTTGGTGAGAGAGTACAAAGATCCTTGTCGGAATAGAGCATTAGGGTGTGAGAATAGGAGGAGATGAACTTGGAGAGTTAAAGGGGTCAGAGTATAGAGGAATTTGAATGTCAGGGTAAGTTTTACTTTCTTCATGTAGATAACAATATATTTCATATCTTAAAAATATTATTTCGTGTAACCAATAATCTATTATGATGCAAATAGAATTTTAGGGAAACAAACTCAGTGATATCCATTAGGTTGAAGATGAAAGACTACAGTACAGAGATTGGTTAAAAGGCTATTTTTCATATGGAAATAATAGAAAGAAGGAAGGAAGAGAATCCATTGTGGCCTATTCAAGAATGAACACCAAAAAACAAAAAAAAGTTTTAGGAATAAAGTGCTGATAGGAGGTGGGAGGAAGAGTGATGAATTTAACATTATAAGTAAGGAGCAAGGGTGAGAATCATTTCAGATATGTAATACACAGCTCGGGTATGCCATTAGGACACAAGGCTAAGTCATGTTTAACTGGGCAGATGCATAGTGGTGAGTCAGTGAGTCTCAGGGATGAATAGTTCTCAGCGGGGAGGCCCAGGATATTAAGCCTTTGTTGGATATGAGTAAGTAAACATCAGTATAGTATTATAGAAAAGGAACCTTCTCAACCTCCATAATTGTGTGACTCAATTTTTCATAATAAATCTCTATCTCCTATTGTTTCTGTTTCTCCAGAGAACCCTTACTAACAAAGAGAGAAAAACACACGTAAGAGCAGCATGGAACCAGTACTGAATGTGCACGTGAACATCATCAGCTAAGTGGATAGTATGCAAATAAGCAATAATTCATTCTGTCAACAAAAGTGACAGAATTTCTGAATTGAAATTAACTCTAAGGCTTGAAATGTCTTGTATGAATAACATAAATTTGACAGAAAGTCAGAAATTCTGTCACTTTCCTAGCATGTAACCAGTCATGGAAGAATATCATAGGAAGTGAGGGAAAAAAATTATTCAATTTTGGAGCAAATGAAGATAATTTGAGATTTTTAGTAACTCTCTCTACTTTTAGAATATATGGAAACAAATATTTAAAATTAAAATTGATAGAATGTTTTTCATAAAACTTTATAGTTTACAAAACAAATAAATGCTATGTATTTTTATCAATGATTATATATTAACATGTATGTAAAACTTTTTCACAAACCGTAAAGCACAGATGCAAATGTATAGTGTGATAGCTATTTATAGTCATTTTATTGAACAATTTTAATTTGTTCAGTTATATACTTGAGACAATTTTATTTTTCTCCAAACTCTGTCAAATCTTTTCTGTTCCTTAAGGATGTCTTAGACAGATCCCATAGCTTCAGAGTCACTTTCAGACATAAAAATACAACCCAGAGTAGATTAAAACTCCAATCTCATGTTTTTCTTTTTTCTCAAAACCAAGCAAGGGCTTTAAGTCAGGAATGAGAATGATCTGTTCATTATGCCTTCAACTATGCTTTCTGATTGTAGCTTTTCCATAGTTAAAGACATAGAAGAAGGGTAGAAGGCAAAGGGGCAAGAGTCTCTTCAGCTGGCTGTCACTGTTCTCCAGCTGACACTACCTGGGGCCTGGTGCCCTCAGCATAGACGAGTGTCTGTTACTAACGCTCCCCTTAGTACCTACTTGCTGATTACTTCCCTGAAGTATGTTAGGAAGCTATAGCATTGAGTTTTCTAACATGGCTCAAATTCCACCAGTGATTCACATCACAGGCAATCACTGGTGGTTGAGGGGAAGGGACAACTAGCCTGGTAGCCAGCAAGCCCTCTAGGTTAGGGTAACAGCTCAAATAGGCACAGAGGACATCAGCAAGTCCACTGAACAGGAGAATTCCTATGATAGAACACATGCTAATCATCCATTCTCATGGACATTCCCAGACTTCATGGATTATTCTGTTAGATCTTTCCCCCTTGCTTGGTTTAGGCAGTGTTATGATTTGAATGTCTCACAAAATGTATATGTTGAAATTTGATCACCAGGATGATGGCATTAAGAGGTGGGGGCTTTAAGAGGTGATTAAGTCAGAAGAGCAAAGCCTTCACAGGTAGGAGTAGCTCCCTTATGAAGGGTCTTGAGGAAGTGGGTTCATTCCCTGCTGTCCCTTCTACCAGGAGAGGACACAGTGTTTGTTCCTTCTGAAGATGCAGCAACAAGGTGCCATCTTGGAAGCAGAGAGCAGCCCTCACCAGACACCAAAGCTCCCTTGATCTTGGACTTTCCAGCCTCCAGAACTGTGAAAATAAATTTCTGTTGCTTACAAATTGCCCAGTCTTGGGTATTTTGTTATAGCGGCACAGACTAAGACAGGCAGCGTATTAGTTAGCTATTGGTACATAAGAAACTACACAAATATGTGCTGCTCTGAAAACAACAAATATTTAGTATTTCTCATAAGTCTAGATCCAGCTAAAGAGTTCTGCTGATCTGGGTGAGGCTCAGTTCATCTCATCTGGGGTCCCCATCCACCCACAGGTGGCATGGTAGGCAGGTAAGTTGGGGCTAGCTACTCTACCATGGTCCAAACTGGAAGACACAGCCCTTTTTCATGTGTCATTCATCTGGCAGACTTACCTGGATTTGTTCTCTTGACAAGGACAAGATTCCAAGAGGAACAGAGGAAGTATGCAAGGTGTCTTAAGGCATAGGGCTGGAATACCATCACTTCTGCTATATGATTTGGTCAAAAAAAGTCATGAGGTCATCCCAGATTCAAGAAATAGTGAAAGAGACTCCACTTATTGAAGGCAAAAGCTGTAAGGTTACATTGTAAAGAGCAAGGAAAAAGGAGAGGACAGAAAGTTCGGATAATTTTGGCAATCAAATTAACAGAGAGACCCTCTGGCCTCAATTTTTCATATCTATCCCATATGCAAAATACACTCACCATTTCCTAAGACCTTTAAAGATCCCACCCAGTCATGGCATGATGATCGTGATCTACATCAGGTCTTGTGTGGTTCCTCATGACCCAGAGACTTTTGGACTAAAAAACACAAGCCTTCCAGAACCCAAATATGATAATAAATCTAGGAAAGAATAACAACCCCCTTCATTCAAAAATAACACTCCCATTCAAAAACGTGGAGAAGGAACGGGACAGAATAGTCACTCTCAACATCAATTCTGAGATCCTACTAAGCAAATGTTGGCAGAACCAGCAATTCAGGGTTGGGCAATGTTCCTTTATTGCATATTTGTTCTACTATCTGGATTTATCTTGTCTAATATTCTCCTCAGACCTTGCTACCACCCTCTTGCTTCTTAGGTCTGGAATGTCCTTTTTCCATCACTTATTATTTATGAAGAAAGGGCTGGCGTTTGCAGCTGAGCAGCTTTCTTGACCCAAATCCTGTCCATATTAAATTGAGGGTCCAGAATTACTTTTGAAGTTTGAACAGTGTCAGTTCCTTTTAGCTCAATTTAGCTGCTCTTTTGCCAATACAATCCAATTAAAATCTTTATGGGCTTTACCTGTACCTGATTATTTTCCACTTCATATTCTAAAAGTCACACCCAAAATTGTTTTCAGTCTCACTTTCTAGATGTAATCATTGTTATTTTGGGATCAGATTTCTGTGAGACCACACCTAAATAAATTTCCTAGGAAGTCCTTTTTATCCACCTGACTATGACCTTATTTCTTTTAGGAAAAAAAATCTTCTGTTTTTAAAGACTTAATTCTTAACCAAGAAAGATTTATTAATAATTTGTAAGTCTTAACAAAGGGTCTCATAGCCTTACTCTAATTTGATCTCTGTATCCACGCTTCATTTAACTTTGAGAATCTGTTACTGGAAGAAGAGACCGGAGACGAGAAATAGTTTTATTTTCCAACCAAGAAAGTCTTCTATATTCCCTCTAAATTCTGTATGCAAATTAATGGACAATTCTTTCTTTAGCTCGTCTCTTTCTTTAGGTTACCTTATTACATGCAGCTAAGAGCAACTAAGCAACACTTTCAACATTTGCCTGGAGATCAACTTGATCAAGTCCAAAAGTGCATTAGAAACAGTTTCTGTCTTCCAAATTACCACAGGCCACATTTTAACACATGTTTTGGTCCTGCAAACAAAGATCATGATTGTTTCCAACCCCCACTGCCATCTTACTGCAAAATCACTGCAACCTATGTTGGGATTTTGTTATGGCAACATCTTGCCTATAAGTACCAGTTTCTGTATCATTTAGATATTGCTGCATAACAAAGCACCCCCAAAACTTAGTGATTTAAAACAACCGCCATTTATTACTTCCAAAAGGTAAGAGTGGCTGGGCTTTTCAGCCAATCTAGTTGAGTCTCAGCTGAACTCATCTGGAATCACTCAAGCATCTGCAGTCAGCTGGTGAGTCAGCTGGAAAATGACTGGTCTATGATGGCTCCAGCTGGGATGACTCCAGTCTCCCCTGCTCCACATGCCCTTAATATTCATTGACAGCTAGCTTGAGCGTGTTCTCCCAGTGGTGGCTGGATTATAGAAAGAGAGTGAAATATGCACGGCTTCTTGAGGACTAGACTCAGAACTCACTCCTGCTATAATCTATTGCCCAAAGCAAGTCATAGAGCCAATCCATAAATGAAATATGACGGATTCCACCTGTCATTAGAAGAATCTGAAAAGTAACAGTGTAAATGATTTGGTTACAATGGACAGGGCAGGGATATTATTTTGCAATCTTTCTGCCAGATATAAAGCAAACCAAGACAGAAAGAACAGAAAAGTCACAGCACTGCCCACTAGGGCAGATGGAGCACTCAGACAATTCTCCCCTCCCAGTCCCATTCCTTCCCCAAGTCCTCTGATTGAGTGGTAAGGACATGGGGGTTTATGAGGCATTATGTTGGCAATGAATGGGAACAGCAATAGGACTTCAAAGCTTGTAGAAAGTGGCCTCAATTTTGGTGTTTTTTTTTAACAATGTATTTTATTAGTATTTCTTGGACCATAACTGTGGGATATAGTTGCCAATTCTGAGGCAAAAGAAATATTCCCACTCCACATCCTACTATTATATCATTTAATCTGACTAGGTAGATTGAGCTGTAATTTATCTTTACTTGCCAGATAGATCTTGAATGGGTTAAGCACAGGAACATCAGGGCACACAGTTGGGAAATGGAGTTCACAACGGACTCATCTTCTGATTCCATGTCAGTGGCTCCATAATTTCTACACTCCAAGGATTTAAGATTGACAGTCAAGTTGGGAAAAGGAACTAGCAGACTTTTCTGAAAGCTGCATTTGTATAGCATTTAGTATAAGATTGAAAAAAGTTCAATTGTTCACCTAAAAGAAATGGACGGAGAGGCTGATGGAAGTGACAAAGAGCGCTAACTACCACCTCCTCCCACCAAGACAATACTCAGTTGTACCTTTGCTCCAAATCTAGTGCTTTTTTCACTTTGTAGCTTTGCCCCTTATAGTGGGTAGTACTGTGTCTCTCAAAACAATATGTTCAAGTCCTAATCCACAGTACCCGAGAATGTGACCTTATTTGGAAATAGGGTCTTTGCAGATACAATGAAGTTAAAATATGACATGCTGTATAAAGGTGGGCATTAATCCAATGACTAGTGTCCTTATAAGAAGAAAGAAATGCAGATGCAGATATATTAATAGAGATGCACAGGGAAGAACACCAAGTGACAATGGAAGCAGAGAGGGGAGTGATACATTTCCAAGCCTAGCTAGGAAACCCAAAGGATTGCCATCAACTACTGGAAGCCAGGAGGAGGCAAAAAAGGATCATCCTCTAGAACCTTCACAGAGAGCATGGCCCTGCTGACACTTAGATTTCAGACTTCCAGCCTTCAGAACTGTGATAGAATAAATTTCCATTGTTTGAAGCCACCTAGTTTGTGGGAATGTGTTATAACCACCTTAGGAGATACCTTTTAACTTCCTCCTAACTTTTTCTACAGGAGAGAGGAACCATTTACCTCACCCTCTTAGGGTTCCAGCTAGGAGTGAGAATTAAATTGACATAAGGTAGATTAACAGAAGAAAAGCATATAAGGTTTACGTGACAAGGGAGCCCTCACAAGGAAATGAAAACCCAAAGAAGTGACAAAATCCAAATGCTTTTATATTAGGTTGAATAAGGAGAGGTAATTGTGGAAAAGTAACTGAATTAGGTGGGAGGCTAGAGGAATAAAAGAGTTATTTTAATAAGATCTCTTTGACTTACCTGGCAGGGGAGATACCATGATTATGAAGGTAATTTTCCCAGGGTGAGTCTTATCCATTGCACTCTGGATGTGCTGATCCCTGTGATTTCCCCAAATGTGGGAAATTCAACTGCATAATTTGTAGGGCTGCATTTGTGCTCTCCCTGATATTACAAAGTTCTCTCAATTGTGACTCCCCATTGAATATTTATTTTCTCTTGGTATAGAGTGGGCATCTTTCACATGGAGTTTTAATCTCCTGTTTTCAGGAAGAAAAAGAGGGATTAGAATGCCCTGACTGCATCTGCTATTTTTCAAGTATCTTTAAGTCAAAACAATCCTTATACCAAAGCGGTAAATTTTGAGGGGTGCATTCTGCTACCCTTCATTACAAACTTCTTGACCATAAATATCTTAGTTTAAGACTTTGTATAATCTAATGAAGAGAAAAGGGATTGCAGACGAGTCAGCATTTTACATTTTCTAACATGAAGAGGAGAGTCAGAGGGAACAAAGAGCATTGGCTTTAGAATATTATTTTTTTTCTCTCCAGTTCTCATAAGGTCAGCCCACCTACCTAAAACAGCCACTTGAAGTTAATCTCAAAGCCTCCAGTACAATTTTATTTGACCTTTAGTTAAAGACCGCCTCTACCAGGCAACTGACTTTGTTCCATCCCCTTGGACTGTCGCAGAAGGCAGGTTTCACAGTTTTCCTTTCATTGTTCTGCTTGGAAATCTAAAAGCTGTTCATCCTAAAAGAAACCAACTTGCAAGTGCCAAGTGAGGCAATAACTAAACATATTTCATACATTTTTGAGAAAAAATATGCAGGGAAGAAAAATGAAGAGGATAAAATAGTCCGTTTATCTGAAAACTATGTTTTTTTATGCTAAGCACTATGTTTATAGAGCCAATACATCATGTCCACCAATAAGTGGAAGTGAAGCATGTTTCTTCCACACATTATTTGACATGGAAAGTGAGTATTTTATTGGCATTGGGTAATTTAAACTCACATAGTGGTGTCGGGAGTATATTAGCAGCATACCATGCAAAGACTAGATTGTTCAGCAATTTGTGCTACCAGACAGAAGCAGTCCAAAACAATTCAAGAGAGAGGCAAGGGCAAAATGTGTTGATAAGTTGCTTTGTATCAGACAAATATAGCTGCCATTAAGATGATACTGACTAGGCTGCTCCGACAGTAGTGGGTTATCAGAATTTATTAACATTAGTGTCACTAAAGTTGGTATTCAACTCCCTACTACTAAATTTGACTGGCTCAAAAAAATAAAAATAAAATAAAATAAAAGATGATACTGATTAACATCTGATAAAATCTAAAAATCCTGCCACCCTGTTTGTTAAATGCTAGTTTATATGGCAGAGATGCAGACAATGACATGCAAATACTGGTCCACCACATATACAGCACTGATACCTCCTCAGATAATCTACTCGACTCATTCTTCCTATTTTTCCCTATCTTTCCCATGACAAACAGCATGTGAAGGGACACACACACACATACACACATACACACATACTCACACATGTTTATTGCTATAAAAGACAGAGTTCATTGGGTTTTTAAGTGTTGGCCTTACCTGGATTTGAATCTCAGCTTTATCATTTACTGCTGTGCAAACTGTATCTGTAAAATAGAGATTATATAGCCCATATCTCATATGTACTATTATGATAAACAGTAAAGAGGATAATATATGCAAAATGCAGCCCAAGGCACAGAATAAATGCTGAATAAATATCAGATGTCATCATCATCATCACTATTATTATATACATGCTTATGCTTGGTTATCAACGTACATCCATATGACTGAAGGTATCTTTAGGTTTGTAAATTAATTTAGGGGTCTGTGGGCTTAGCAAAGCTTTATAATTTGGGGAAATTATATTAACTTTTATTTTTAAAATATGGTGAAATAAAACTCAGAAAAATGTCTCACAGCCCAAACAACAAATTGGTCAGCTATTTGATAGAGAATGTCTGCTCAGTATTGACAGATCTTGTCAGCTTCTCAACCTAGATTAAACAGCATGCCTCATCTACCCATTTATGGACAATTTGAGGCACCCTATTAGGATGGGATAACATGATTAAAGGCAAGAAGCAACTAAAGCAAAAGGTATTGAGGGAGGATAACTAGCATAATAGTTCAATTTGTCTGACTCAACAGATTGCAACATAAAGCACATCAGCCCTGAGACAAATCCCAGCTTCTACTCCCAGAATGTAAGAGGAACATTGAACTTCCCTGAGCCTCAATATTGGGTTAGTTGGCTTGCATTTCAACTGTAAAGCAAAGGTTTATGTGATACTAAATGAGTAACTGCAAATAAAAACACTTTATGACATTCTTCAAACCTAGAGAATAATAATAGAATTTGTTATTAAACTCACTATCAGAGATGGTATTAAAATGAGATTTAAAAAAATAATAATACAACTGGAAATGGCAATCCAGAGAAGTTGGACTTTCCAGTCTAGCTTATGGAAAGTCAGTGAGGAAATTTTAAGTGAGGTGATCAAAGTGGTGTTTTAATGTGTTGATCCTATAGCTGTGTATGACTTTGTCTTCACTGGGTCATGTTTTTCTTCTTGCAAGTCAGATGAGATAGCACATAAAGATGATTGAGAGAATATTTCCTTGCTCCTTAGAATTTACTATAGAAAATATACATTAATCCTGTGATATTTATGAACAGGATTTTTCTGGCTATCAGTCAGCCTTCTGGTGGCACAAATGAAGGCACTTACAAGAAGATAGTCTTAAAAACTTATCAGAAATGGATATGTTTTCGTGTAATAATGCTTGACTATATTTTTAAAGAGAAATTACACCTTTTCTGTCAATATAAGAGCATTGCATTTCCCTTCAACCGTAACTTCTACCTGTGTAGTAGATCCTTTATTGCTTGAAATATTTGCTGCCTTTCCCTGTGGGTTGATTGTACCTTTCCTTTCCATTGCTATTAAGCTTGTCTCTGTGATTTTCTTTGACCAATAAAATGTGAACAGTAGTGACATGTGTCATTTCCAAATAGAAGCCATAAAAGCTTTCACATAATTCCACCATCTTCTCTTTTCTGGCTTCTGTGGAAAAATGAAATAGCAAAAGTTTCCACACTACTAGAAAAAGACTGTATAGAAGCCATAATAACAAGTAAACACCACAACTCTTTAAACCTATTTAATCAATCAATGATAGTTCTATAGCCATGGCAATAATAATCACCAGAACTACTCAAGAACATCAGCCAATTGGTGACAGCCTCTCACTTTAAAAAGTTATCCAGTAAAGAATAAGAAAAGAAAGTTTCTCTGAATGTCAATGAGTCAATGTAAGTCTCACTCTAGTAACCATGCTTCTGCAGCCAATGGGAATACATTCCCATCCTGAAAGTCAGCCAGTCCCCAAACTCTACCCTTCCCCAAAGCCCTACAGAGTGTTAGTTCCCTGCTTTGCTTAAAGAGTGTATGTCACATAGCTTCCCCTCACTTAAATAAACAATAAATTCAGCTTTAAGATTTTTGTTTCAAATATTGAGTGGTGATCTTGTCTTTTGACATATGAAATAAAAAATGCACCAGATCGTGGCTATTCTGTCTGACTTCCCAGTGAAGAAAATGTGGCATACAGCCATGCTTGATCCATAGTGAACATGTACCATGAGTGAGAAATAGCTATTGTTTGTGTAAACCACTGAGATTTTTCAGGTAGTTTGTAACACAGAATAATTTACACCACACTGAATTGTACAGACTATAAATCTAAGTTATGACTACAGAAAATTACACAAAGAGAATAGGCAGTTATAGCTTTCTTCCCACTCCTCTTAAAAGTTGAATTTTCCTCTTGTGGGATCAGACTTCTCTTCCTTCATCTAATGTAATCATTAAGTTTCCATATTTTAGCACAGTATTTATTTTAAAAGGTTCATTTTATTATTTTATTAGAAAGTTATTTTTTCTGTAAAAGGAAATGATTTGCAAAGATTTCTCCTATGCAAAAAAAAAAAAAAACCCAAAAAAATCACCCAAGCAATAATAATGATAACATGGGTAAAAAAATAAAAAGTAATGTAAAAATATGGCTACAAAAGAAATAATATACTACAAAATACTTTATTCAGCCATAAATTTTCAATTCTGACCCAATTTCCACCTTAGGACTCTATATCTAGCTTTAAAATGAAAACAAAGAAGTTAAATTTGTCTTTAAAACATGCAAAATTTACTAGAAAATATCTATTATAAAGGTAAATAGCATCCCTGCAGTCATATCTCATTTGATATATGATTATTTTCAAATTTTATTGTGTTGTTGGATCTCATGGAATTCATTTAGAAGGACAGTTTAATCATAAGAATTCAGTTATCATGGAAACACACTGATTCATTTAACAAGTATATATTGAGAACGTATTGTATGTAAACTATAGGATTTAATGCCTTCAGTGTTCCAAAATAATTAAGACATAAACTTGCCTTCAAGTCTAAAAATAGAAACAGAAAATTTAATGTGTAATCATAATAAAACATGAGCATGACAAGTGGCATCAGAGAGACATACATAAAATGATACGCAAGATCTGAGGAATAAGAAATCGCAATTGAAGAAAATCAGAAAAAGATGACAGAGCAGGTACATTTAACCTGGGCCTTGAAAGGCAGGTGGGAAGTAGGCACGTGGGCATGGCTCTAGTCCATAAGCAAAGTGGATCCTCATTTCCTCGATGTTGCCCTGATGAAGCAAGGCAGAGCTGTTCTCTCAGTAATGTGACTTACCAATTTCCTGCTGTGTGTCATCAATACCTTCCGAGATTTGGCAGGAGGTAAGGAGGGGGGTTATGTTTTAGGATCTGCTCTCCAATTTTATTCACTCACTTAGGCAGCTTAATTTAACCCAAATACTTCTTCTAACAAATTTTAGTGAAGTAGAGATTTCAAAGTGTACAGGTCATTGGAAATTAACTCAGGGACTCCACATCTCTCTGAATTGTTGGCCTATGAAGGCCCAGCCATGCCAATACCTTCACTCAGAATCTTTCTCAAAGTAGACTACCTTTCTCTATTTTATTTCTTCTATATGGGTCAGAGCTTTAATCCAAAGTGCTGAACCCCAGCCAGGGATTAATAGTGGTGAAAATTGTTAGTTAACTAGATTTGATGGAGCAGCCAACTGATAAGGCATGATTACAGGCCTCATAATTCACTGGGAAAAATTCATTAGTCAACATTTCCACCGACACTCCCTTCCCAGTAATAGTCAATGCACAGTTCTTCAGCCCTGTACGACAATTACTTTTCTCACTTGAAAAATTCCAGGATGAAAGGATTAAAGAAAAAAAAGGCAAATCCTTCCCTCCGTATCTCACCTACAAAAGTGGGCAGCATCACGATTCAAGGAAATTTCCTAAAGTCATGATGAAATTTATAGCAGAACAAAAACCACCTGGACCTATTATTTATTTTGCAAAGCAAAGTAAGATCTTTTAAAAAAAACCCTCATATTCAATTTTATTAAGTAATATTAAAAAGCAATAGAGCTTTCAGGACACACAGGAATATAGTGCCCATATCATTTATATGCAGTTGTGCATAAATCATTTCTTTTTTTTCATATGAATAGAATCAGAACTTCATGGCACTTGCAGAAAATACCCACTTAACTCTCAAGAATAACCCTACTATAGAATGCTTATTAAATTCACTGAGCTCCCCAACCCCTGGATGTAGACAGGTACTGGTGTCTGGCCTGTTAGGGACCGGGCGCAGAGCTTTGCCGGCCCCGCCTCCCCCCACTTCTTCCACTCCTGTTGGTGGAAAGATTGTCTTCCATAAAACTTGAGAGGAGGAGGTGGAGCACAGCAGGGAGTGAGCAGCAGGAGAGGGAGAGCAGGGACTGAAGCTTCATCTATAATCTGTAGGTACAGCTACTCCCCAAGGCTCGAACAACTGCCTGAGCTCCACCTCCTTCCTCCCTGTCCACTCCATCCCACCCCGTCCGTGGAAAAATTGTCTTCCATGAAACTGGTCCCCGGTGCCAAAAAGGTTAGGGACAGCTGCCCTAGAGTGAAAATCGGGCTAAATATTCACACTTTGCCATTATACAAACACTCTTCAACCCTTTGACTTAATGGAGTTAATATCATTGCCACCATTCTCACTTAAGTGGAAGAACGGTCATGTCCTTGGAAAAACAGTAAATTAACTGGTAGAGTCCATGAATGAATGGAGCTAACGTCTCAATGTTTAAAAATCAGGAGAGAGTGGTGGCTCACACCTGTATTCGTAGTTCTCTGGAACGCTGAGGAATCAGGAGGATGACTTGAGGCCAGGAGCTCAAGACCAGCCTAAGCAGGATGGAGACCGTCTACTAAAAATAGAAAAATTAGCCTGGCCTAAGTGGCTAGTGCCTGCAGTCCCAGGTACTCTGGAGGCTGAGGCAAGAGGATCGCCTGAGCCCAGGAGTTTCAGGTTAGTTGCAGTGAGCTGTGACGTCACCAAAACACTCTATAGGGCGACAGAGAGAGACTCTGCCTCGAAAACAAACAAAACCCCCTTTTATAAAGTTCCCTGGCTAGAAGTCTCAATGTAATCAATGTAATCAGCAACCACGTTCCAAAAAGAAAAGCCATCTCTCAGCTTCCCATATCACCTTGGCTCCAGACTCAGATACATTAGATATACCAATGTGCCAGTTGACATGAGAAGGTCACTTTCTCTTCCTCAGTTTCCTCACCTGAAAATGGGAATCAAATATTCATCCTAGAATTGTTCAAGCATCAAATTTAAGAATATAAGTAGAAACACTCTGTAATCATAAAATATCAGGTCACTATCACCACACTTTTTTGTAAAGTCGGTATAACCTTGAGTTCTTGTGTATGCAGGATATCAGTTGATCCCACAGTTAAGTCACTTCTAGAACACCCTGGCATTGACTTTCTTTCTACTGCTAGATCTGTCCCTACCCTCTCTTTTTCTCAGTTTTCCTGCCTGTAAAACCGAGCTGATCTCTACTAGTCACAAATATTTGTGAAATACATAAATGTTTCAAAAAGTTCTCCAAGAGACTTAGAGCAAAAAGCAGCCTGCAAATTCAAAGTGCTAGTTAGATTTTCATGACACTAAAGTATTGCTGCATCTCTCTGGAATTCGCAGGGCTTTTCTATCCTTAGGACACAAACAGAATAAATTGGATGAGTGTTACTGGGTCCTTGAGAGCAGTTCCAAACAGCCATCTATACACATAGACTGGGGTCAAAGCTGGAGACAGAGTCTCAGAATTCCATTATGAAACTGTTGGATGAAGCTGTTTTTCCTGCATACATAATGAGTAAATTATCTCAGGCTTCCCAACTGTTTTGAAACTAGACACTTAAACTTGGGGGTAAGTAATTACTGAAAAACTGACAATCTTCACTGACGGAAAAAAAGTTCCAAATATTCCTTTCTTCAGTTGGGTACATTTAACTGTGTGAGAGGAGGAACTAATCTATGTTTCAATTAGTTCCCAGTGATTCCAGCAAGCTTCGATGGATTCATCAAATTCTGGCTTTTGGGGGGAAGGATTTACTTAAAATCAAATTGATCTGTTGTTCTCATATTATCACTGGTAAATCTATATTTACTCTGCTTTAGGGCTTCGGAAGAGTAATAAATTGTCACCACTCCTGCAGTCTGCCTGAGTCTCAAGTCACACTTGAAATGAGTTTAATATTTAGAGCCCCTTTCAAAAGTACTGTTGCTTGCAGACACTCAGTCGTAAACTTTCCAACAACAACAACAAAAAACGCGACAGTAGAGGCAAGATTTCATGAAGGCACAGTCAGACTGTAAATTTTCTTCTTGACTTTTGGGGATGAGGAAGATAGTTTCACCAAACAAAAGCAAAATGCAAATGCAAAGAGGGTGAGATAGAAGTGGGGTGTGTGTGTGTGTGTGGTGTGATGGCAGCAATAAAGAGGGGAGAATCTAATTGCTTTCCATCCATGAATCATTCCCACTTAGTGGGGAAATTCTTCCTAAGCTCTGTCTTGCCTTTCCTTTGATGGGCACTGACGGCAGCCTCCCCGTGTTCAGAATCCAGTCTGCAGGTGTTGCTTAGAAAAGCGTGCACATCACTCGGTCTCCTTATCATCTCCAGGGACTGTTGTTCTTTGTCCCTCCTGGGGACAATGGCTCTGATAAAACTTCAAGGCTCTGATGTTTAAATACAGATCCCTGAATTTTAAAAGCATCACCGCTGCTCCTCCTGCCAAGAGAGCAGGACTGCTAATTTGACGCATCAAATGAGCCTTTTGGACTGCAAGGGGTTAACCCCGCCTGCTAGCCAAGCCAGGGGAAAGAAGCTGACTCCCAGATGCCACTGCCAGCAAAATTAATCTTGGAGCTTAGCATCTGGATGCTTCACCTGCCAGACGGGGCCCCAGTAGGTCTTTTTCATTGCTGGGCCAGATTAAAAGAGAATGATGAGTAGAAGCGGTTCCTCGCCATCAGTGACAAGAAGGAAAAAGGCAAAAAAAAACAAAAACAAAAACAGTCCTCCACTGAGAATGAGCCTCCGATTGCCTCCAGGTATTAATGCCCCAGAAACAGTGGACAGGGCACCGTATGCCATGTCCAGATAGCACCTGATCAGTCTGGCTGCAGGAGAAAGACTCACAGAATATCACAAGCCACAGGGTAGAGCACACCGAGCAAGTCCAGGCTACCTTTAGGGTGTCACCTGTCAAGGTTTCACCTGAGCAGACAGGATTTTTAAATGTGTTCTTTGGTTTCAGGCTGCTGGCATCATTTATCAGGACACCTTTTTTTCCCCCCTACCCGTTCGTTTTGAACTTAACAAAAAATCGAACTTTCCCAAATCCATGTGCCTTCTTGATCTTTCTTTTAGTCTTCAGAAATTTCTTTAAGCTCCAGGCTTCCTTGTGTTTGTTTTATTTCAGAAAATAATAAAAAACGAAATCTAGTATTTTTAACATGTTATTTTAACCATTAGAAATGCAATTACATTGTTGGGGAATTGCCCAGAGCCGGACGGAAAAAGAGAGCATTCCGCCTATCTAGAAGAATCTAATCGGGGAGCAAAGGGCTGGGAAAGCGGGAGGGGAAGCCGGTAGGACAGCCCTGATTTGCTGGACAAGAACCTCAAAGAAATAATGAGGTCCCAGGAGAGGTGGAGCTCTGATGTAGGGAATTGAATCCTTTTCCTAAGCTTTCATAAGATGTGTTTTTCTTTCTACTGCCAGATAAAGGTCTTCGTAGGGTAGAGGGGAAGAAAGAAGGAAGGGAGTGGAAGTGTTTGATGAAAAAATGGAGGGGAATGGTTCAACGCCTTGCTTAGGTTTCAGGTAAGGTTTCCTTCAAAAGTACCATGAGCAATTTAAACAGCAAAAGTGTCTGGGAATTAAAGAATAAACCAGGACAGAGACAAGCATTTCAAGGGCAGTTATCAGAAATAATATTGTTTCTATTTAGCAGACACAGCTAAAAGTGGGTTGCAAAGTGTAACACTTTATAAATTTGATCGCTGAATATGAAGCCATGTCTTCTGAGTCTATGAGCTAATATTTTTTGCAGATGGAATATCTAAAATCTAATGTAAATTATTTGAATGTGTATGAGTGTGGGGGGGTGGGGGGGTGATCCTCTGGAAAAGAATAGCTGGCAAGCCAAACCTCAAGTTTTAAATTCACGTTCTCATAGCAAGACAAAATAATTATTTCTAAATGTGAACATCAAAATCTGTCTTAAGGCTGATTGAATCTAAGCATGTTAGTTGACTCTTTTACAAAAAAAATATTTTTTTTTAAATTCACCTCTTCTATAAGGAAATGACACCCCCCCCCACAACTTTCCTCCTGCTTATTACTTACTGCGTATGATTTATCTTATGGTTTGGGGAAGTATCTATCCCAGTTTGCCTAAGACAGTCCCCACTGGTTCTTGTTATCCAGGTGAAATCAGTAAAGCAATTCTTTTTATTCTCTTTAAGTGTCCTGATTTGAAGGACAAACGATATTATTTTCTTCCTTAGAGAGAACTGCAATGTTCTGATGTACACAGGTAAGGCCATGGGGTCAGGAGACCAGGGGCTGCTAGAACCACCGTCCTAAGGGGAGGCACAGACCCCAGCATGAGGCGCACGAGGAAGTGGTGGAAGTCAGTGTCCCATCACTCACCTTCGTATTTAATAAAGACTCAATACTCTGAGTGCCCTCAGCTACATCATGCAGAATTAAATGACCAGTGCCCACCTGGGGGCCTGAAGGGGGAATTGGAGAAAAACACTCCAAAGAGAGGACTGTGACAATAACAGAGACCAGTGAGAGATCACCAAGGGGAAAGGGAACTAGAGTTAGACAGTGAATTCCTCTAGCCCTTCCATGATGAACACACTCCCTTAGCTGTTGGCCTTAGATTAGAACATCTAGAATTGGTTTTATTAAAGAAATTGGTATCTTTTGTTCCAACATGAGCAGAATAAAAAAATGATATCAGTAAATTTTGTCATACCCCTACCAAAAGGAATCCACATGCTCAAGACAAAAAGAATATTTGGGCATTCCATAAAAGATACCTTATATTCAACAATGTCCTTATATTCAACAATCCCCTTATATTCAACAATGTCCACATTTCTTAAAAATTCAATAAAGGAAAGAAGAGTAAAAAATGTATAATAAAAGATACTTTTCATTTAATACCCAAATAAAATAAGCATATGTTAATTTAAATAATAAAGGTTATAGTAAATTATAAAAAATAATCAAGAATAATTTTAGGGCATTTATATTGTTCAAAATAAATACATACAGTTGTTAAAACCTTAATTTTAATGTTTCATTCTGGATGTTATAGGACTTATCTGAAAGTAAGGAGAAAGAAAGTCTATTTCTAGTCATTTAAAAGCAGGCTGACAAGCCCTAAATGCACTCGCTTAATCAACAAATATTTATAATATTTACCATGCACAGTGCACTATTTATTCTTTAAATAAATAGTGACCAAATATATACCATCAGGGATGCTTAAACCTCATAGGAAATATAAAACATAAAAAACAGACTAGCATTAAAATGTTATGATATATAAAGTTTTCTCATAGCCCTTACTTAATTTGGTCTTCTGGGCAGCATATTTTACAGGTGAACAAAACCAAATTCAGAGAAGTTAAGTGGGTTATTCAAGATCAGATAGCTAAGAAATTAGCAGAGTTGGAGTTCAATCCCATAGTTTCTAATCAAGGCTCTTTGGCAATAGTTCTATTTCTTCCAAGATGGGCTGCATAGAGCAAAGTGCCTTACATACAATTACAATATGGCAGAAGGCAAAGGATAAACAAAATAAGGATTCTAGTCACAGGCTATGTTAATTTAGACAAAGTTCTTGAGTTTCTCTTTCCTTCTCTGTGAAATAGAATACATAGTTATGGTACTCCATGACTTATCTCTTTCATACATAGTATTTCACAATGAAGTATTCTTAAAAACTCAAAAAGAGATGCAAAGTTTTATTTCCATTAGAAACTAGAAATAATCAATGACTCCAAGAGCAATTGTATCTAAACAAGGCATTTTTCTGAGGACAAATGCTAGGTTTGGAACAGGAAGTATGTAGAAGTCTGCACCAGTATGGCCACACCAATTGGTGAAATACTAATATACTTCTGAGCTGCTTAGTTGCTACTGGCTTTAATCCTTGAGAACCCAAGCCTCTCTCCTGGAATCTTCCAGAGCTCTCCAGGAGTCAATAATTAAAAGATTAATGTTGGCAGGTTCCTGCTTCAGTGCTAAGGGCACTATCAGCCTTACTAGTCCTTGTGACCTCTGTCCCTACCTCATTGGAGATATTTCTGACCAATAAAGAGAAGATTCCATCTACAATTTTCAGCTTGCTAATGTAGCCAGAGTCATGTTGCCAACATCTGCCTATGTTCCTGTGATCAATGCCCACTAAATATAGCACCACTCTTTTTACCCACTTTGCCTTACTCCATTTTTGTATTGCTATAATGGAATACCTGAGGCTGAGTAATTTATTTAAAAAGGGGAAGGAGGGTTTATTCGTCTCACACATCGTTAGGCTCTACAAGAAGCATGGGGCCAGTATCTGCTTCCAGTCAGGGGCTCAGGCTTCTTCCACTCACAGCAGAGGAAGAAAGAGAGCTGGTGTGTACAGAGGTCACTTGGCAAGAGGAGAAATGAAAGACAATGAAGAGGAGCCAGACTCTTTTTAACAACCAGCTCTAGTGGGAACTAATAGAGCAGGAACTCACTCATTACCACAAGGATAGCACCAAGCCATTCATGAGGGATCTGCCCCCATGACTCAAACACTTCCCATTAGGCCCCATATCCAACACTGGAGATCAAATTTTAACATGAGGTTTAGGGGAACAAACATCCAAACTATAGCACACTACAAGATAGTATTATAATGTAAAAAATGTGCTAGGATGGGAAAGCTATTGAAATATGGTGCTTTATCTCCAGAAAATTAATGCAACTGTAGAGAACGTCTAATCCTAGGGAATCTGTTGATCATTTATCACTGTTTTTGGCAAAGGAAGTACTAAAGACAGTTTCAGTTATCCAGGAATTTACTTCCAAACTCACAGCAATATAATGCAGTTAGACCAGGAAATTGAGCTCTCCAAAGCCAGCTGAACCACATTATATTAATGCAAAGGACATCTAAATACCAAGAACTTCGGAGACTCAGAATACACACAACACTTGCCTCCAGATTAAAAATCTGAGAATGCTCTAAGATCTGTCAAATGGACAATGAAGGTAACCCAAGGGAAACCACTAACACTGTTTGCCGGCAAATATCATGGTAGAACATAACTCTTTTCATCCAGGGACAAGAAAACAAGACCAAACAAAAATAAGCATGGCATTTATGCAAAATGGTTTGCACTTTTAAAAGAAAGAGAGAATCTAAGTACTAAAGATGCAAAAAAAAAAAAAAAAAAAAAAAAAAAAAAAAAAAAAAAAAAAAAAAAAAGCACATATTTTGAAAAAGATCTAATACAGGAAATGGTAAAATAGTAGCTTCTTTTTAATAGGAAATGGATTTTTATTCCTAGTGTAATTTATAAAAAAAGAAACACGGACTCCATGAAATTATATAATGTTAGCATTTAGATGAAAGGGAATGGACTGAATCAGGCAAATATAAAAAGGGAACTAGATTTTCTAAGAGAGGAAAGTCTGTAATGACATAAAATTGCAGTAAAATTAAATAATTCATTTAATATCTCTTTATGAAGGGCTAGGCAATCTTAGGATAAAAAGATGAGCAAGAAATTAGAAAACAATATTATAGAAAATTAAATAGACAACAGACTTGAGAAGCACTTCAAGAGTGCAGAATAACAAGAAGAGAAAAATTGTGTAATTAAAAAGCATTAAAATAGAAGATAGAAAATAAAGATGTAAGAAATGGAGGGAAAAAAAGAAAAGAACAAATAAGACAATAAATAATGAACAACATAAATGATTAAATCTTTCCAAAATAGAGTACAACAATCTTATGTTTCCCCAGCAGATTTAAACATTCCTAATTTTCCCTAAGCTACGGTGTTTCCCCAAAAATAAGACTTAACCATAAAATAAGCCCTAGCAGGATTTCTGAGCATTTGAGCAATATAAGCCCTACCCGGAAAATAAGACCTAGTGATGGGCGTGGCTAGGCAGCATATCTGTACAATCTATTCATTTCATGGCAGAGTGGTAAAGATGATGAGCAGCCCTTCTCATCTGCCTCATGAGAGCTCTATTGCTGGACATGAGAGATTGGGACCAATTGTTCTAAAGGAAATAGAGTCGCAAGAAATTCAGGATGGAATTCGGGGTTTGGAGAGTTATGATAATGTTCCAGAAGAAGACGACTTAACTATATTTGAATAAATGTAGATTGTTGTACTGTACTTAATAAAAATAACACATCCCCTGAAAATAAGTCTTAGGGTGTCTTCTTGAGGAAAAATAAATATAAGACCTTGTCTTACTTTTGGGGAAACACGATATATAAGGAAAACTAGGAAACTTCTCAAGAAAGATCTGAGGTCTTGGATCAAAAGGGCTTACTTTTTTTCTCATCATATTCTGGTGAAGTTGTGAATTTCAAGAAAAAAAAAACAAATCATGCATTCCTGAGGCTGGGGGAAGGACACAGAGGAGTTACCTCTCTCAGAAAAAAACTTCTGAAGCCAGCCATTGGCTTCTCTAAAGCATTAAAAGCCATTTTAAAAGGTTAAAAAAAAAAAAGGAAAACAAAAAACCTTAAAGATGTTTTGAAAAAGGAAAGCACTACCACTAAACTCTGTGCTCAGCCAAATTATCATTCAAATAATAAGATGAGAGAAAATTATTCTTAGTAATGCAATAGCTCAGAAAGGATATATCTCAGAGTTTATCCTGAAAATGTTAAACTGTTCTAAAGATCGGTAAAAAGAGAACCAAGAAAAGGTAAAACTGTGGCATAAACAAATGCATAAATGGCACAGGACTCATGTAAATGTGTTAATAATTGTAAAACAGAAAACAAAATTTGAAAAAGTGTTTGAAAGAATCGTTACTTATCGTGACTAATCAGTAATTTAATAACATCCAGTCATTCTGAAAACCCATATCATAAGAAAAAAATCTATGAAACAGAAGAAGGGATAATTAAAAGTGGGTTCTTGTTAGAAAAGGAAGATGGCAACAGTTTTTGGGTTACCCATGACATTGATAATCAGCAAATACACATTCAAATATGTCACTTTTTATATTTTTAATTTCAGAGGTAAACTCTATACCATTTTTAGGGATTTTTTTTCTTCCAAATCATTAAGGGAAAAAACCAGATTAACATTTCATATGACCAAAAGAGCAAATGAAAATAATAAGAAAGGAAGCAAAATACACAAACAACAAAATATAGAAATCTCCATATAAAATGAAAGAATAAAATTGAAATAACAGTTATGATAACAAACACCTCTGCTAAAAGATAACTCTTAGATTTGGCTACAAAATATCAATAAAATCTAACAATAATAGGCCTTGC
>VSMD01102025.1:0-20338 GCA_008750895.1 Mirza zaza
GAGAGGAGCCTCTGCCATGTATGGTATTTCACAACCTTGTCATTCACCATTCACTCAAATAGCACATATTGAGCACTTGGTGTGTGCTGGTCATCCTGTGGACACTGGGGACCCAAAGGGCCATGAGACACAGTCCCAAAGGAGCTAACAGTCCTGTGGGCTCTCACTCAAAGGCTTGCACCCAGGTTAAGCTCCCAGCATCTCAGAAGGCAGGCATAGGTACCCCAAGTTGCCCTGAGTACAGAGGTTCAGAGAGGTATAGTAACTGGCCAAAATGTCACACAGCCAAGAAGTGGCTGTGTCCAGGTCAGTTCTGGGCCCTGTTTCAACCAGGTGGCCTTCAGGGTTAACCACCTTGTTACCCTCAGCAAGAACAGTACAAGCCAAAGGCAAACAAGTGCTCACTTTTCTGCACACACCTATGTGCCAGCCCTGTTGTGGACATGAATTCCAAACCCTGACCTTGCTGTCTGCAGCTGAGGGTGGGGCAGGAGAATCTGACGTCCCAGGAGAGGGCGGAAGCAAAGGCTTCCAAGGAGGGAGAGATGGGGGTGGGTGGGCTGGGTGGACGCCTCTCCCCCAAGGTGGCCACTCAGGGAGTCAGGGAAGCCTGGCAAAAGCCTCCAAGGCCCCTCCCCTGAGGCCACAGTCCTGATTTTGGGTACGGTCACCATCCTGCCCCAGAGGCAGGAGGGCCCAGTGACTGGTCAGGAGCCCGCCCCCTGCTGCGGGACATTGGCCGCTGGGAGGAAGAGTTACAGCCCAGCAGCTGCCACTTCTTACACAAACAGCCCAGGAGGTGACACCTGAGCAGGCGGCCTGCAGGGGAAGGAGTCCAGGGCCCTGGTTCTCGCTCCTCCAGGAATTGTGAGTGACGCCTCGCCTGGGGAAGGGGGCTGCCAGGGGAAGGGGACTGCTGCGGTTTCCCACCCACTGTCTCCCCCCACCGGACTCCCCACCAGGCCCTTCCCCCATCCAGGTCCAGAAACCCACCCAGTGACCCCTCCTCTCTGGATCCTAGACCGGCTCCCACTTCCTGGGGCAAACTCCAAGGGAAGCCCGAGGTGGCTGTGACTGAGATACAGCAACTGGCCTGGGGACAGATCCACCTGTCCTCCCTCGGGGCCAGCCAGGGGCCTTTGGAAAGTGGGGTTGGTAACTGCAGGGGAGCTGCAGCCAAGCTGAGGGGACTCAGGGAGCCCTTGCCCCCCCTCCTCCAACAGCTCCCCACCCGCCAGCGAGGGCAGCCCTAGGCTGGTTTCCTCACACCTGGCCTGGCCCTCCCTCCTCGTGACTCACCTGCTGCCCCACCACCGGGAGCCCTGCTGCCCAGCCTGGGACCTGGCTTGTGAGAGAGCAGGTTCTTGGGTCCCCCACGCCCAGTCCACATAGCTCTGGCCACCCAGAGCTCTCCCCACCTACCCCTCTGTCCCCTACAGGCCCGGAGGCAGCCCCATGGTCCTCTGGGGATCTCCCTGGAGCCCCAGCCCAATACTGACCTCTCAGCCCGGGGTTCCCTGAACCCCAGGCCTCCTGAGATGGGACCTAGAGAAGCCCACCTGCTGCCTCACCTCTTTCCTGGCCCCAGCAGTCGGCCTCCCTCCGCACCTATTTTCTCTGCCCTTCCTAGAGCTGACAGTGTCCAGGAGTGGGAGGGGACAGGCATCAGTGCTGAAATGCCAGCCTGCATAGGTGGTCAGTGCCAGGCCCTGAGGCATGGGAAAAACATGATATGACACTTCAATATGGGTGGTAATTTGAGATGCTGTGGTATTCATAAAAAGAATTTACTTTTTAGTTTTTTTATTTTTTTTGAGAAAGGATCTCATTCTATTGCCCAGGCTAGAGTGTACCAGCTTAATGGCGTCATTGTAGCTCACAGCAACCTCAAACTCCTGGGCTCAAGTGATCCTCCTGCCTCAGCCTCCCTAGTACCTGGGACTAGAGGTGCGCACCACCACGCCTGGCTAATTTTTTCTAGACAAGGGGTCTTGCTCAGGTTATTCACAAAGAATATTTTTTTAAATGAATACAATTATACCTGTCACCTATATATTACAGTATTTGCCATATTTATTTTTATTATTTATTTTCCACTGAAAACATCAGCATGCATCTCTGAAAAGTAATGTTTTGTTTTTCATAACTACCCTACCATTATTATACCTGACAAAATTAGCATTCATTGCTGAATGTCATCGAAGACGTAGGGTATAGTCAAATTGCCTCCATTGTCCTCTCTCTCTCAGCTGCTCTGTTTGCACCAGGATCCAGAACAAGATCGTGCCTTGCTTCTGGTTGTCTCTTTAATCTCTTTTGAACACCCCCTCACCCTATTTTTTTTTAGCATATTATGGGGGTACAAGTGTTAAGGTTACATATATTGCCCATGCCCCTTCCCCCCTTGAGTAAGAACTTCAAGCGTGTCCATCCCCCAAACGTTGCACATCTTACTCATTGTGGTTGTATATACCCATCTCCTCCTCCCCCATCCCGCCCTCCCGACACCCGATAAATGTTACTCCTATATGTCCACTTAGGTGTTGATCCATTAATACCAATTTGCTGGTGAGTACCTGTGGTGCTGGTTTTTCCATTCTTGAGATACTTCACTTAGTAGAATGGGTTCCAGCTCTATCCAAGAATATATAAGAGGTGCTATATCACTGTTGTTTCTTAAAGCTGAGTAGTACTCCATGGTATACATATACATTTTATTAATCCACTCATGAATTAATGAGCACTTTGGTTGTTTCCACAGCTTTGCAATTGTGAATTGTACTGCTATAAACATTCGAGTGCAGGTGTCTTTTTTGTAGAGTGACTTTTGATCTTTTGGGTAGATGCCCAGTAGTGGAATTGCTGGATCAAATGGTAGATCTACATGTATCGCTTTGAGGTATCTCCATATTGATTTCCACAGAGGTTCAACTGGTTTGCAGTCCCACCAGCAGTGTAGGACTGTTCCTCTCTCTCTGCATCCACGCCAGCATTTGTTGTTTGGGGACTTTTTGATAAAGGCCATTCTCACTGGAGTTAAGTGATATCTCATTGTGGTTTTGACTTGCATTACCCTGATGATTAGAGATGAACATTTTTTCATATGTTTGTTGGCCATTATTCTGTCTTCTTTTGAGAAGTTTCTGTTCATGTCCTTTGCCCATTTTTTGATAAGGTTGATTTTTTCTTGCTGATTTTCCTGAGTTCTAAATAGATTCTAGTTATCAGCCCTTTATCGGATGTGTAGCTTGCAAAAAATTTCTCCCATTCTGTGGATTGTCTGTTTGCTCTCTTAAGAGTTTCTTTGGCTGTGCAGAAGCTTTTTAATTGGATCAGGTCCCATTTGTTTATTTTTGTTGCTGTTGTGATTGCCTTTGAGGTCTTCTTCATAAATTCTTTGCCTAGGCCAATGTCTAGAAGGGTATTTTGAACATTTTCCGCTAGAATTCTAATAGTTTCACACCTAAGGTTCAAGTCGGTTACCCAGCGTGAGTTGATTTTTGTGAGAGGTGAAAGGTGTGGGTCTTGTTTCAGTCTTCTACATGTGGCCATCCAGTTTTCCCAGCACCATTTATTGAATAAGGATCGTTTTTTTCCCCAGTGTATGTTTTTGTGTGCTTTGTCGAAGATTAGTTGGCTATATGAGGATGGTTTTATATCTGGGTTCTCTGTTCTGTTCCACTGGTCAATGTCCCTGTTCTTGTGCCAGCACCAACCTGTTTTAATGACTACAGCCTTGTAGTATAGTTTGAATTCCAGTAAATTAATACATCCTATTTTGTTTTTATTGCCTAGGATTGATTTTGCTATACGGGGTCTTCTCTGGTTCCATACAAAGCGTAAAATTATTTTTTCTGTATCTGTGAAAAATGACGATGGTATTTTGCTAGGGATTGCTTTGACTCTGTAGGTTACTTTGGGTAGTATAGCCATTTTAACAATGTTGATTCTGCCGACCCATGAGCATAGTATATTCTTCCATCTGTTTATGTCCTCTGCTCTTTCCTTCTTCACTGTTCATAGTTCTCCCTGTAGAGGTCTTTTACCTCCTTAAATATATTTCAAGGTACTTTATTTTCTTTGTTGCTATTTTGAAGGGAATTGAGTCTTTGATTTGGTTCTCACTTTTACTGTTGTTGGCATATATGAATGCCTCTGATTTCTGTGTATTGATTTTGTATCCCAAGACTTTACCAAATTCATTCATCAGTTCAAGGAGTCTCTTGGTTGAATCCTTGGGATTTTCTAAGGTATAATATCATGTCATCAGCAAAGAGTGAGAGTTTGATCTCTTCTGCTTCCATTTGGACACCCTTAATTCCACTCTTGTCTGATTGCTGCAGTGAGGACTTCCAGCACTATGTTGAACAGAAGTGGAGATAGTGGGTAAACTTGTCTTGTTCCAGTTCTAAGTGGGAATGCTTTCAATTTTTCCCCATTCAGTATGATACTGCCTGTGGGTCTGTCACATATGGCTTGTATCATTTTTAAGTAAGCCCCACCTATGCCTATTTTGTTGAGCATTCTTATCATTAAAAGGGTATTGAATTTTGTCAAATGCTTTTTCTGTGTCTATTGAGAGGATCATATGGTCTTTGTTTTTGCTTCTGTTTATATGGTGAATTACATTTATAGATTTGCATATATTGAACCATCCCTGCATCCCTGGGGTGAAGCCCACTTGGTTGTGATGAATTATTTTTTTGACAAGCACCTGGATTTGATTGGCTAGAATTTTCTTGAGAATTTATGCATCTATATTCATAAGGGATATTGGTCTGTAGTTTTCTTTTTTTTGTTGCATCCTTTCCCGGTTTTGGTATCAGGGTTATGTTCACTTCATAAAATGTGTTGGGGATTCCATCCTTCTCCATGTTGTGGAATAATTTCTGCAGGATAGCCACCAGTTCTTCTTTGTATGTGTGGTAAAATTCGGGTGTGAAACCATCTGGTCCAGGACTTTTCTTTTTAGGAAGGTTTTTTATTGCTGTTTCAATTTTAGTAATTGATACTGGTCTGTTCAGGAAATCGTTTCTTCCTGGTTGAACCTAGGAAGCCTGTGTGTTTCTAAGAAATTGTCTATTTCCTCCACATTTTCCAGTTTGTGTGCATAGAGGTTTTTGTAGTATGCATAAATTATATCTTGTATCTCCATGGCATCCATTGTAATTTCTCCTTTATGGTTCCTGATGGAGATTAGAGATTTTTCTTTTCTGCTTTTCGTTAGCCTAGCCAATGGTGTGTCAATTTTATTTTTTCAAAGAACCAACTTTTTGTTTTGTTAATCTTCCGTATAGTTTCCCTGTTGTCAACTTCATTTAGTTCTGATTTATCTTAATGATTTCATTTCTTCTGCTGGGTTTGGGGTTGGTCTGTTGTTCTTTTTCCAGCTCTGAGACAATTCATTAGGTTGTCTATTTGTGATTTTTTCAACTTTTGGATATAGGCATTTATGGAAATAAACTTTCCTCTCAGGACTGCTTTATCTGTGTCCCACAGGTTTTGGTAACTTGTGTCACCTTTGTCGTTTAGTTCAAAGAATCTTTTGATTTCCATCTTGATTTCCTCACTTATGAAGTGATCATTCAGCAGAAGGTTGTTTAGTTTCCATGGATTTGTGTAGAAATGAGGACTCATGTTAGGATTGATTTCAACATTTATTCCATTGTGGTCTGAAAAGATACATGCTATAATTTCTATTTTTTATAATTGTTTGAGATGTGCTGTGTCCTAGGATATGGTCAATCTTAGAGAATGACCCATGAGCTGATGAGAAGAACGTATATTCAGTGGTTTTGGGGTAGAATGTCCTGTAAATGTTAGTCAAGCCCATTTGTTCTAGAGTTCTGTTTAAGTCCATTATTTATTTGTTGATTTTCTGTTTGGAGGATCTGTCCTGTGCTGTCAGTGGGGTGTTAAAGTCTCCGACTATTATGGTGGTGTTGTTTATCCATTTGTTTAGATCAAGTAGAGTTTGATTTATGAATCTGAGTGCACCAAGTTTGGGTGCATATATATTTAGAATTGTTGTCTTCTTGTTGAACTGTACCCTTCACCATTATATAGTGACCTTCTTTGCCTTTTATTACTTTTATTGATTTAAAAACTAAGTTATCTGGAATCAACACCGCCACATCAGCTTTCTTTTGGCTTCCATTTGCTTGAAATATTGTTCTCCACCCCTTTGCGTTTAGTCTGTATGCATCCTTGCATGTTAGATGTGTTTCCTGAAGGCAGCAGATACTTGGCTTGTGTTTTTTTATCCATTCGGTCAGTCTATGTCTTTTGAGTGGGGAGTTCAAGCCATTCACATTTATTGAGATAACTGATAGGTGGGGCAGATTTCTGTTCATTATGTTGGGTTGAACTTTGTTTTCTCTCTTGAGCCATTGTGGTATCTGGGCTGTGATCTTTAGCTTTGAGTAGATTTACATTCGTGTTTATTGTGCTGATCCTTGGGTAACACTGTTTTGAGTACTTCTTGAAGGGCTGGTTTTGTCTTGGTGAATTCCCTCAGCCTTTGCTTAGAATGTCTTGATTCCTCCTTCATATACAAAACTTAGTTTTGCAGGGCATAAGATTCTAGGCTGGGCATTGTTCTGTTTCAGAAGAGTGAGAATGGGACCCCAGTCTCTCCTTGCTTGTAAAGTCTCATTAGATAAGTCTGGTGTGATTCAGATTGGCTTTCCTTTGTATGTTACTTGCTTCTTCCATCTTACAGCTCTTAGAAGAGCGTCTTTAGTTGATATTTTGGTCAGTCTGATGACTGCATGTCATGACATCTTCCTGTTTGCATTGAATCTCCTAGGGATTCTCTGAGTTTCTTGAACTTGTATATCGAGATTTTTAGCAAGGCCTGGGAAATTTTCCTATTATTTCTTCAAATAGCTTGTCCAACCCTTGAGTGTTTTCTTCTTCTCCTTCTGGTAACCCTATGACCCTCACATTAGGTTTCTTCACATAATCCCATATCTCTTGTAGGCTTTGCTCTTTTCTCATTTCTCTGCTCTCTGTGACTGATTTATTTAATTGGAAGGTGTTATCTTCCATCTCTGAGATTCTTTCTTCAATTTGATCTACCCTGTTCTTGAGGCTTTCCACTGTTTTTTTTGTTTTGTTTTTTGAGACAGAGTCTCACTTTATTGCCCAGGCTAGAGTGAGTGCCGTGGCGTCAGCCTAGCTCACAGCAACCTCAAACTCCTGGGCTCAAGCAATCCTGCTGCCTCAGCCTCCCGAGTAGCTGGGACTACAGGCATGCGCCACCATGCCCGGCTAATTTTTTCTATATATATTAGTTGGCCAATTAATTTCTTTGTATTTATAGTAGAGATGGGGTCTCGCTCTTGCTCAGGCTGGTCTCGAACTCCTGAGCTCAAAGGATCCGCCCACCTCGGCCTCCCAGAGAGCTAGGATTACAGGCTTGAGCCACGGCGCCCGGCCTCCACTGTTTTTTGTAGTTCCCTGAATTGATTCTTCATTTCCAAGAGTTCAGTTAAACTTTTCTTCATTGTATCAATTTCTTTAGTGAATTTTTGTTCCAGGTCCTGGAGTCTTTTTATGTTTTCTTTGTGTTGGTTATCCAGTTGTTCTTGCAGGTCATTGAATTTTCTTATGATCCACATTTGAAATTCCTCTTCTGTTATTTTGGTTGCCTGATTTTGGTTGGTGTCCATTTCTAAGGGGCTGTTGCTCCTCCTTGGAGGTGTGGTTTCCGTTTGTTTCTTCATATTTCCGGAGTTCCTTTGCTGATTTCTTCCCATTTGGATTGGTTGTTGCTTCTTTCCTTTAGGTTTTCATTTGGGTATTGACATGCCTTGTTTAGTCTCTGAGCCGGTAGGTGGTATTTGTGGGTGAGATTCGACCACACCCTGTATGATGAGTCAGTAGGTGCTACGAAAAGGGTGTGCAGAATGTCCTCCCTGTCAGTAGGTGGTGCTTGCTTGGAGGAACAGGCTACACCGTTCTTGTGTCCTGTAAACCGTTCTTGTGGTCGGTGGGGCCCTGGGACTTCCAGGTGTGTCCTTTTCTCCCCCTTGGTGAGGGCTGGTCTGGGAGTGAGTCTGGCTGGAGCTGGATTCCCCCACCCTTTCTCTGCCTTGACACTGACTTGTTCAAGAGATCAGACCAGTTGCCCCGTGGGGTGTCTGCTGTGTGTGCTGGCTTCCTCGTGGTAGCATTTTCCTGTTCTTCTAACCCAAGTTACCTGTGAACCAGTGGTCTGAAAGGCTCAGGCAGGGGGATCACCAGGGCTCTGTAACAGATGACACTAAGGAGGCAGGAGTCACAGATGATTCTACCTGAATCACAGGGGTAATGCTGACACAAGAGAGGGAGACAGTTTGATTTTGGACATCTTTCGAGGCCTACAAAGGATACACAGGCAGCAGTTGGATGTGTGAGCCTAAAGAGGGGGGTTGTGAATTTTTGTGACCTACAGCGGGTCGCACTCTTGTGGGCAGAGTGAGAAGCCAGGTGAGACACCTGGCACTGAGGCTGTGGCAGAGGAGGTGCAGCCCCAGCCCAGTCAGGCGGGAGGAGGACCGGATCTGCCATCAAGTGAGCATGGAAGGCCTTCCAAGCAGGGGGCAGGTGTCTAAGTGAGGGACAGAGAAGTCAGCTCTGAAGAGAAAGAAGGGAGAAAGGAATTAGTCAGTAATAGGCAATGCGAGCTGGGTCCAGGGAGCACACTGTTTCTTTTTGAGATGGAGAAACCTTGAGTTTGTTGCTTATAGAAATGCCAGCCTTGCTTTCCAGGTTTTCCCTGCAGCTGACTTCCTAAGCAGAGCTGGAAAGATGCCAGAATGATTGAGTCGAGATTTGTTCTAAGTGGTTCCTGTGTCAGTAATGTCTGGCTCTGTGGGCTCCCAGCCTGCAGGACTCCATCCTGCCCATGTGCAAACAAAGGTTCCCCTCCAGGACCCCCTTTCAGAAGGGATAGTGGGATTAAGCCCCATTTTGCTAGTTTCTTCTCTCAGCACCTCTCACTCTCCCTCCCCATCTCTGCTGACCTTTCCCATTGGTATTGGAGCCACCAGTCCTGGGTTCAAAACCAAGCTAACCAGGCTCAGCCACACAGCAGGGTGACCACAAGCAAGTTGCCTGACATCTCTGAACCTCTTGGTTTCCTCTTTTCACAGGGCTGCTATAAATACATGAGATGCTGCGCGGACAGTGCAAAGCACAGCGGCTGCTCACACATGGTGGTTACTGGTTGTGCTGAGCAGTCATTCTGTGCCTGGGGTTTGATCTCTGCCACTCAGTCCCTCTGCCTGGATCCTGCCCTGTAGATTTGCAACCCTGTACCTGAGCTTGGTTCTCATCAACCAGTTCCTCTGGGCCTGACATTCTTACACTCTGCTGCCCACACCTTGTATATCTTGACCTCTGCCTCTTTAAGCCTTGTACTTCATTTCTACTTCCTTACTAGCAGTGGCATTACCCTTTCTGGCCAGTGGTAATCTCTCCATGCTCTGAACTTTAATGGCCCCATTACACCGTTACTACACAACTCCTTCCCCTGTTTGCTCTGGGTCTCCTGACACAATCTCCCATCCATACACCAAAGCATTGTGATCCACTGGCTCCCTGTAACTGGTGCCATGCTCCTAGGTACCGTGTATGTGTCACATTGGCTCCCACTTTAATCTAGTATGACCTCATCTTGATCACATCTGCAAAGACCCTTATTCCAGATAAGGCTGCATTCGCAGGTCACCAAATCTTTCTGGGGACACCACTGAACCCACAAAAATGGCTTAATTTCTACGTAATCAGAGGAAATTGACAAATTATCCAAAGCGAACATTTTCTTTTGTTTCCTATTATAAGGAATAGTTTTTCTTGTTGCAATTTTCACTCCTTCCCTTTATCTTTTATTTTTTTTAAAAAGAGAATAGTTGTTTTCTTAATTACAACAGGAAATAACTTGTATAAAATTTAGAGAACAGAAAATTACAAAGAAAACCACCCCCCATAACTCTACCTATCAAAGATAATCATTAAAGTATTTTTCCATGTTTAAACAGTATCATTGTGTAAATAGTATCACACTCCATAAACTGTTTTAAAGCCTGTTTATTTTCACAAAATATATCATGTATATTTTTCTATGCTAATAAACATTCTTATATAACATGTCTTTTAAAGATCACACAGAATTTTTTATAAATTACTTAATAATGCCTTTATTATTGGCTATTTAGCTTGTTTATACTTTTGCTACTATAAGTAACATCCTTGCTGAACATCCTTTACACATACATCTTTGCACATATCTCTGATAAATTCCTACAAATGCAAATGTTGGATTAAAGGATATGCACATTTTAAGGTTTTTCATGCATATTGATAAGTTGTCCTCCTGAAAGACTATATAACTACAGCCTATGAACATGCCAACACCAAGTTACATCTGGCCTCCCTGAAGAAATTTGTCCCTTATACTCTGGGAATATTGCTAAAAATGCAGATTCTGATTCAATAGGTCTAGAGTAAGGACAGCAATCCTGCATTTCTAACTTTCCAGGGAAGTTGATGCTGTTGATCTGCCGACCACACTTTGAACATTAAGGAATTAGAGCTGCCAATTCAAACAAGTCCATAAAATGAAAAATGGTGTATGCACAGATGCCAGTAAACAGGCACTTGAAAGATTTGACCATCTGAATAGCAGACAATGGTAAGGCCCAGAGACACTGTCCCCAAGTGAAGGTGGGGGAGGAATTCTGGATCCATTTAGTCCTTTGATGCCACTTACCTCCCAAGGTTCCTTCTTTCTTGGGTCTGACTCCACATTGTTCTTGCTCACTGTACTGGGCAGACTTCCCTGGTCTTCAACCATAGCTTCCTGAATGCTAAACTGTACCTTCCTTGTGAAGCTTCAATGGTCTCGACGTCATTCTTATTCTAGCCCTTTGTCCAGTGTCTGGCCCAGCTCAGCTCTGGTGGAATTCAAGACATACTACCCCAAAATATGGCACTTGTGGCATATGAGAAAACAGCAGAAGCAGACAGAAGATACTAATATGCCCTATGCCCAGAGAAAAGGAATGAAGACATAGTGCCAAGAAGAATCTGGTCAAAGAGGCCTCTCTAAGTTCCCCCAGTTTACTGCTATTAGATCATACTCTTTGTCTTCTGATCATACTTATGCATGACTGGCCATAAAAACACAGATTTCCCTATTCCTTTAGGTCATTTCTGAAGGCTCTGTGTCATATAAAATTGTATTAAATAAATTTGCATGCTTTTCTCTTGTTAATCTGTCTTTTGGGAACCTTGTGACAGGTAAGGAAAACATATTACTTTTTCTCCTTCACAGATACCTTGCCTTGGGTATCTATCGGCTTCTGTCCTGGACCTGCCATGAATCCTCAGCTTCATCAAAAATGCCTGAAGGTCCTCTACCCTGGCCCAGCTTCCAGCTTTTCCTAAACCAGTGAGAGTAAGAAGGAAAAATTTGTTGGAAATGAGAGGGAAATGTGTTTCTATGGCCAAACACATGTTAAACAAAATTATGGGAGGCCATTTTTTTGGACTGAGCCCCTGCACTGGGCCCCAACAGACCAGACCAAACCAAAATGGAGTCACGCATGCTACATGCCACATAAAAAAACTGAAACTTTAAAGAAGCTGACAGATCCCAAAACATACTAGTTTTTCCTGAGAAAACAGGAGATTCTAATCTACCTGAATCAGTATAATAAGGAAGTCCTCTCTGTTTTAATCCTTACAAAAACTTAACCTAAAGTAAACAGATATTAACCAATCAGGTTTTGTTCTATTGTTGTTTCCTTGTTCTCAACTTACAAAGCCCACTGTTCTGCCATTGTCCAATGGAATCTCTTATTCTATAGAATGGAAGCTGCCCCAATGCATGTATCTTAAATAAAAGCCAGTTAGATCTATAATTAAATTTGTTGTTTTTTGTCTTTTGACACATTTTATCTAACCCCCCACCTCCCTCTTCAAATATTATCTTGAAACAAATACTAGAAATCATATAATTTCTTGTTTCAATATTTTAGTACGTACCTCCAAAAAAAGGAACTCCCTTTAAAATGATAAAAACACCTAAAAGAAAACACATGTTCCTATATAATTCCTTATAGTATCACCTATCTAATCAGAAATCAACTGTTTCATACATGTCAGACATTTTCTTAGGGTCATTGTTTAAATTGGGATTGAAACAAAGTCCCCGTATTACAGTCAGCTTTTGATAAGTCTTTTAAGTTTTTGTAATGTACAGGTTATCCTTTCCTGTCTCTACGACACCCTTGTGATTTTCATTCTTTTTTTTTCCTTTTTCTTTTTGATAGAGACATAGTCTCACTCTTGCTCAGGCTAGTCTCAAACTCCTGAGCTCAAGCCATCCTCCCCACCTTGGCCTCCCAGAGTGCTAGGATTACAGGCATGAGCCACCACACCCTGCCTGAACATTTATTAACATTCATATGCTAATGAAAAAGCACTCATGCACAGTGAAAGGAAAATGTCATGATGTCCTATATAAAAGAAAAGTTCTTAACAGTTCAAAGAGAGAAAGGGTGGGAAACTTGAGTCATTACATACCTTTCAACAGCACGTCGCATCAAACCCAAAGGAAACCCGAGCCATAGCAGTCTGTACCATATTCACCCTGTAAGTAGTGAATTAACTTCAGAAAACTATGATCCAACACATCAAATTAAGGATGCTAATTTCAATTTACTGACTCTGCAATTTTGAATATTTTTAATGGTTACCTTTGCCCATACAAATCTTACTCAGAGTCTACCTCTAATTCTTCTTGTTCTCTAACAACACTCCAGTCCTGTGGCTCTGAATGGAAGTCTACTTGTTGATGTATCGTGACTGTTAGCCAGGGTATGAGGTGAATTTGGAAAAATTAGAGCAACATAAAAAGCTCTTCTTAAAGATTAATAGCAAAACAAAACCTTGGTGACCTCATGTCAGATCCCAAAATCTTTTGGAAATTTTACTGATTCATGAAATCAAAGTTTAGGAAACACTGTTGTAGATGTTTCCTGTAGAATTCTGGAAGCACTGAACGTCAGTAAAACTCATTTGGCATACAAAGATCAACCTGTATGGCAATTTCGTTTTGATTTGTGATCCCTTCTAGATAGTAAGCACATAGAAGGCAGAAATTTTTCTCTCACTTTTTGCATTGCCTTTCTTTCTTTTTCTTCTTTTTTTTTGAGATAGAGTCTCACTTTGTTGCCCAGGCTAGAGTGAGTGCCTTGGCGTCAGCCTAGCT
Source organism: Mirza zaza (assembly GCA_008750895.1). Classification (NCBI taxonomy): domain Eukaryota; kingdom Metazoa; phylum Chordata; class Mammalia; order Primates; family Cheirogaleidae; genus Mirza; species Mirza zaza. Next base: position 13,262 of record VSMD01102025.1, read on the forward strand.
CACAGCAACCTCTGTCTCCTGGGCTCAAGAAATCCTTCTGGCCGGGCGTGGTGGCTCACGCCTGTAATCCTAACACTCTGGGAGGTCAGGAGTTCAAAACTAGCCTGAGCAAGAGCGAGACCCCACCTCTACTATAAATAGAAAGAAATTAATTAGCCAACTAATACATATAGAAAAAAATTAGCCGGGCATGGTGGCACATGCTTATAGTCCCAGCTACTCGGGAGGCTGAGGCAGGAGGATCGCTTGAGCCCAGGAGTTTGAGGTTGCTGTGAGCTAGGCTGACGCCATGGCACTCACTCTAGTCTGGGCAACAAAGCGAGACTCTGTCTCAAAATAAATAAATAAATAAATGAAATCTACTCAGTTTCATATTTTTTAAAAATTTCAGAACCTTTCCTCATCAACGTCCATAATCTAGAATAGGTTCATGTGAAGCCTGCAGTCCCATGTGAAGCATCAACAGGTGATGGTCCAGGTACTCACTGACACTTTTCTCTTGAAATTGAGATGGTCACAAAGCATCTTTCTTGGCTGAACAGGAAGCGTTCACATAAAAGAGCTTCATAAAATGTCTATGAAGGAGAACTGGTAATATCAGAAGAGTTCCAGCGCTTCAATTGAATACAGTCCTCTATTATTCTTATTTTGATTTAATTTTCGTAGCTCCCGAAAACTTACTTCAATCTTGTTGAGTTCAGAATAAACACTTATCTAAAGAAAAAGGTTTCAGAGTAATTTTCACTGTAATTCTACATACAAACAAATCCTCCATGACTATTCCTAACTTTTAAGAATAAACTGTAATTCGGCCGGGCACGGTGGCTCACGCCAGTAATCCTAGCACTCTGGGAGGCCGAGGTGGGTGGTTGCTCGAGGTCAGGAGTTCAAAACCAGCCTGAGCAAGACACCGTCTCTACTATAAATAGAAAGAAATTAATTGGACAACTAATATATATAGAAAAAATTAGCCAGGCATGGTGGCACATGCCTGTAGTCTCAGCTACTCAGGAGGCTGAGGCAGCAGGATTGCTTGAGCCCAGGAGTTTGAGGTTGCTGTGAGCTAGGCTGATGCCACGGCACTCACTCTGGCCTGGGCAACAAAGCGAGACTCTGTCTCAAAAAAAGAATAAACTTTAATTCAGGTGATAGACTTGATTACAAATACAATCAGTATATATCAAATAATCACAAACCTTAAAAGGTTTGGCAGTAGCCTTTTTGCTTCGGGTACCATTACCACAACAGTAAAATTAGCATCTAAAAGGAGGCATATCCAATTCATAATCTGAAGATAAATAGGAAAAGGAAAGTTAAGATTTTAAATTGAACTTTAGTTTAATTCATTTTATAAAGTCCATAATTACATCAGTTACAAGAAAAATAAGTCTTTATAAAAATCTAAACAAGTTAGTTTAGAGATGGAAGAATTTCTAAGAATTATAAAAAGGCTCTTTTCTGGCTTTTATACTTGTTATTTTACAAGCATAATTAGACCTTTTTCACAGTGTTAATCAGTAATAGTAAAGCCAAAGTGACATTTAATCCAAGGAAGAGTAATACTTGTCTTTTCAAAATTGTGTTTTGATAATTATTTTCACTTACAAAAAGAGAACCCGTTCATTTTCTATTCTGCAAGATACACTGTGCTGCAAGGATAGAGTACTGTATATTATAGACAAGCTACCATAAACTAAAAATTATCACTATACATTTATAAAAGTTTCCTAGGCAGTTTTACATCTTCAGATGGTGTGGTTAATATGCAAATATCAGTCATGAAAAAGCATTAAGGATTCAATAGTTCTATCACATGTCTAGCTATAAAAAAAAAGAAAAAATATAAGAAAAAAAAGCATTAAGGAAACTGGTCATCAATTTGTGGAGGGAGAGCTGATCCCTATGGAACTCCTTATACCAAAATAATATGTACTAAAGAGTTAAAGACACAAAATGAAACCACTGATGTACGAAGGGAAAACAGGGTGATTATTTTGAGAATTTTAAGAGTGAGAAGAGCCTTAAGCATGACTTAAGCCATAAAGAAGCCATAAATGAAAAGCTTAATACATTTTAATAGTATAAATATGAAAAACTTGTCTATATCAAAAAATTATACTAAAATGAGTAAAAAGACAAATTATAGGAAAGAAGTACTTATAATAGAAAAAGGCTAATTTCCTTAATATAGAAAGAATTCTTTATAAGACAAAAAGAAAAATATGGACAAACACCTTGACCAGGCAGGTTCACAAAAAGAAACAGAAATGGTTAAGAGGGTTTACCTCTCTCATTAACAAAGAAATGCAAATTAAAATAAGGGTTAACATTTGCTATGTATCTGATTGGCAAAGAATCAAAACTTTGACAAAACTAGTGTTGGTAAGAATGTGAAAAATAAGGCCTCAGACCTTGGAGGCAGTAGTGATGGTGGCTGTCACAACTTTTCAGAAAGTTAATCTGGCATTCTGAAAGCTAAAAATACATGCACCTTTTCATCTAGTAATTCCACTTGTGCAAATTTATCCAACAGGTGTTCTCTCATAAATATGTAAGGATATAAAGATAAAGATACTCACTGAAGTTTGTTTACAATAGCAAAAAACTGTAAATAACTTAAATATCTATCGATAAAACACTAGTAAATAAATTAAGATACATCTATAAAATGAAATAGTATGCACTGGTTAAAAGGAATAGGCAGATGTATGTGTACTGGTCTAGGAAATGTCTAAAACATCATGAGTGAAAAAAAAGGGCGGACTAGCTCACATACTATGATCTTATTTGTGTTAGAAAAACTAAAATGAGGCCGGGCGCGGTGGCTCAAGCCTGTAATCCTAGCTCTCTGGGAGGCCGAGGTGGGCGGATCGTTTGAGCTCAGGAGTTCGAGACCAGCCTGAGCAAGAGCGAGACCCCATCTCTACTATAAATAGAAAGAAATTAATTGGCCACCTAAAATATATATAGAAAAAATTACCCGGGCATGGTGGCACATGCCTGTAGTCCCAGCTACTCGGGAGGCTGAAGCAGAAGGATTGCTTGAGCCCAGGAGTTTGAGGTTGCTGTGAGCTAGGCTGACGCCACGGCACTCACTCTAGCCTGGGCAATAAAGTGAAACTCTGTCTCAAAAAAAAAAAAAACTAAAATGAAAGATAAGTTTGTATATAGAAAGAACATTTCTGTAGCCGGGTGTGGTGGCTCACGCCTGTAATCCTGGCACTCTGGGAGACCGAGGCGGGCAGATTGCTTGAGGTCAGGAGTTTGCAGCCAGCCTGAGCAAGAGTGAGACCCCATCTCTACTATAAATAGAAAGAAATTAATTGGACAACTAATATATATAGAAAACATTAGCCGGGCATGGTAGCACATGCCTGTAGTCCCAGCTACTCGGGAGGCTGAAGCAGAAGGATTGCTTGAGCCCAGGAGTTTGAGGTTGCTGTGAGCTAGGCTGACGCCACTGCACTCTATCCTGGGCAACAGAGTGAGACTGTCTCAAAAAAAAAAAAAAACTTAAAAATTTAACTCATTTTTAAAACAAAAAATAGTCAAATTAAGTGTCTGAAATCCTTAGTCAGTCTTGTTGCTGATGAAAACTAAATTAAAAAAAAAATCTTTTTTTTTTTTTTAAAGAAACAGGACCTCACTCTGTCACTCAGTCTATAGTACAGTGGTATGCTCATAGCTCACTGCAGCCTCGAACTCCTAGCCTCAAGTAATCTTCCCACCTTGGCCTCCCAAAGTGCTGGGATTACAGGCGTGTCCAACCTATAAATTATTTTTTAATGTTTACTACTGTTTCTCAGATAAATACTGTTTTTGTTTTTTTTTTAAGGAATGTCAAACAAGAAAAATACTATTCCTAAAGAGGGTCTACCATGAGATTCTTTGAAAACACTTTTTCATTAATCTTCATTCTCTTATTCTTAACAGATTATTAAGGGCCAAATTGTTATCAGCTCCTCCCTCTTCTCTTACTAAGGCTAGGGAAATCCCTGGAATGGGTCATAATGAAGAATCAGGAAATTAAGGTGAATTTAAATTCTGTACTATAAAATTATAGATCTAGAAATGTACTAAATTGGGCAGGGCGCAGTGGCTCACGCCTGTAATCCTAGCACTCTGGGAGGCTGAGGCGGGCGGATTGCTTGAGGTCAAGAGTTCGAAACCAGCCTGAGTAAGAGCGAGACGCTGTCTCTACTATAAATAGAAAGAAATTAATTGGCCAACTAATAGATAGAGAGAAAATTAGCCAGGCATGGTGGCACATGCCTGTAGTCCCAGCCACTTGGGAGGCTGAGGCAGTAGGATTGCTTGAGCCCAGGAGTTTGAGGTTGCTGTGAGCTAGGCTGACGCCATGGCACTCACTCTAGTCTGGGCAACAAAGTGAGACCCTGTAGCTGGGACTACAGGCAGGCGCCAGCACGCCTGGCTAATTTTTTCTATTTTTGGTAGAGACAGGGGTCTTGCGCTTGCTCAGGCTGGTCTCGAACTCCTGAGTTCAAAGGATCCGCCCACCTCTGCCTCCCAGAGTGCTAGTATTACAGGTGTGAGCCACTGTGCCCGGCCCAACCACCTATATTTAAACATTAAAACTAGACGTTGTTATCCCATTGTAATTACATAAATGACTATTTAAAAACCTCTTGTCCAATTAAGTGTAAAATGTTACAAATAGTGACTAATAGACTTTTTAATATCTAAAAAAGATAAAAACATTTAAAAATCTAATCTAAGAGAAATATAAAAGTCCACTTTAGTTTTAAAAATAACATGAGTGGCCGGGCGCGGTGGCTCAAGCCTGTAATCCTAGCTCTCTGGGAGGCCGAGGTGGGCGGATCGTTTGAGCTCAGGAGTTCGAGACCAGCCTGAGCAAGAGCGAGACCCCATCTCTACTATAAATAGAAAGAAATGAATTGGCCAACTAATATATATAGAAAAAAAAAAATTAGCCGGGCATGGTGGCACATGCCTATAGTCCCAGCTACTTGGGAGGCTGAGGCAGCAGGATTGCTTGAGCCCAGGAGTTTGAGNTCCGTCTCTACTAAAAATAGAGAGAAATTCATTGGCCAACTAAAAATATAGAAAAAAAAAAATTAGCCGGGCATGGTGGCACATGCCTATAGTCCCAGCTACTTGGGAGGCTGAGGCAGCAGGATTGCTTGAGCCCAGGAGTTTGAGGTTGCTGTGAGCTAGGCTGACGCCACGGCACTCACTCTAGCCTGGGCAATAAAGTGAGACTCTGTCTCCAAAAAAAAAAAAAATAACATGAGTGATTTTGAAATTTCACAAAATGGGCTAGGAACTGAAGATATAACTTACTTTTTCAGTAATGAAAATAAAAATAGGATGCCTAAATACAATGAAAAGCTTCGTCCACCTAAAAAAAAATAAGAAAAATTACATGATGCCAAAATCACCAGTTGAAACACAGTATCAATTGAAATTTAATCCAATCTTTTATCGATTTTTTTTAGAACCAGAAAGACATCAAAGACCTAATTTGGTGTTTCAAAGTATATACCATAGGGAATATGAAACTGTTAAATGCATCTCTGGATGAAAGGCAGGTTGTTAAACCTCCCAGATGACTGTAAATTGTAAAGTTCTGAGAAAGGTATGCAGCACTTCCCAAATTTAAATTGTCTCCCTCCCTCCCTTCTCTCTTCTTCTTTTTCTTTCTCTTTCTTTTAGACAGTCTTGCTCTGTCGCCCTGGCTAGAGAGCAGTGGGGTCATCATAGCTCACTGTAACCTTAAACTCCTGGGTTCAAGCAATCCTCCTGCCTTAGCCTCCTGGGTAGCTTGGAACACAGATGTGCACCATCACACTCAGCTAAGTTTTCTATTTTTTGTAGAGACTGAGGTCTCGCTCTTGCTCAGGCTGGTCTCCAACTCCTGACCTCAAGCAACCCTCCAGGTTCAGCCTACCAGAGTGTCAGGATTACAGGTTTGAGCCACTGTGCATGGCCTCCTCTTTTCATAGTTATTTTTGAGACTCATGTTCTGAGGAAAACATTAAGATCTCATCTGCTTCTTCAATTGACAGAGGGAACTGAGGTACAGGAACATTGAAGGGTTGTGTAGCCAGTTTATGGCAAAGTGGCAATTAGAAACAAATACTCTCAAGAGTTCCCCCAAACAGTTGATCACACCTTAGAGGTATTCATCAGGTCAGTCTAAGACATAACTGGTCATTGTCCACATTGTTCACTTACTAAGTATAAGCATTTGTTTTGACTTTTAGAAATTTAGTTTCCACCAAGTGGACCTGGAGAAGCAGCAAGTCATATGGACAGGAAACATGATGAAATAATGATTATAGAGAATTGAAATCATGAAATGTCCTTCTATCATTTGGGTAGGTCATTTTCCCAGTTTTTTTTCCCAGAATCTAGGAAAGCAGAGGTCTTAAAGCACTATCACGATTTCATTAATGACAAGCTGCACTTTTTGCCAGGGGGAAAAAATTGCAAGCTTAGCAGTCAGGGTAACATGACAGAAACAAAGAATTTGATCTTTTGGGATAACCCATTTCATCTTCAAATAACTGACTGTCCAGTTCTCTGTCATTAGAATAAGACTCATAAGACTATGGTTTTTTGAATCATCTATCACTCCAGAGGCTTTTGGGATGTTATTTTGGTCAATGTCTTATAAATGTTTTTTAATCAGGTTACTTTTATAATGTTTATAACTAAAAATACTTTTGAACATGGCAAAAAATATAATTAAAAACATGCAGTACAGTTTTTTTTTTTTTTTTTTTTTTGAGACAGAGTTTCACTTTATTGCCCAGGCTAGAGTGAGTGCCGTGGCGTCAGCCTAGCTCACAGCAACCTCAAACTCCTGGCCTCAAGCAATCCTGCTGCCTCAGCCTCCCAAGTAGCTGGGACTACAGGCATGTGCTACCATGCCCGGCTAATTTTTTCTATATATATTTTAGTTGGCCAATTAATTTCTTTCTGTTTATAGTAGAGATGGGGTCTCGCTCTTGCTCAGGCTGGTCTCGAACTCCTGAGCTCAAACGATCCGCCCACCTCGGCCTCCCAAAGAGCTAGGATTACAGGCTTGAGCCA
>VSMD01102027.1:0-34289 GCA_008750895.1 Mirza zaza
TGCAGTTTTTAATCAAACAGAAGGAAAAAAAATGAAGATATCAGGATTACTTGTGCTGAAACAGCCAAATACAATAAATGGAAAAGATTCTCCAATCTATCACTGTACTGAAAGGGGGAAAAAACACGCCAGTGTTTATTAAACTCAATAGTTCATGGGGAAAGCTTACATATTTGTGTATATGTATCTTAATTTATCATTGCTAAGAAATTATGAATCCTTTAGCCACATATCCAACTTACCGACACAGGAGGTTTCATATCATTTATTGTAAAGCACAAAACAGGCATTTTAAAAGTGAAAGTATACATTGAAAAAGTACATTTATATCACAAAGCATCGACCACATAATAGTTGCAAATACATTTGCTGGAATGTGTACATCTACACTAAATACTAAAAACAAACCAATTTTCATTTCTACACAGAAATATTAACCTCCTATCAGTAGTGATAGATATTTTGTACATTTTCAAAAAAAAAAAAAAAACCAAAAAACACTATTTTAAACCAAAAACAAAATTAAGATCTTCATCAAGTCGTCTGCATCCATATATTTAACAAAGGTTTTTTTCCCCCACACAATGAAGCAAATACTGTATTGTCCACTTCTTATTATTGGCCCTGAGGTGCTGGAGGATGCTGTGGTATTCCCTGGGGACTTGTCTGGGCATAGTAGGCTGCTTGTTGTCTATAGTACTCAGCCCAGGCTGCACTATAATCTGGCTGACCACCTGGTGGAGCCCCAGTAGGAGCAGGAACTGCTTGACCCATTTTCTTGTAGTACTCTTCCCAAGCCTTGGTATAATCAACCTGTCTAGCTGGAGCTGGATTTTGCTGATCTCCTTGTCCATTAGTTTGGGTTGTAGTTGGTGTGCCTGCAGGAGCTGCAGGTGGTGGCTGTGCTTGCTGTTGATAATAGTGAGCATAATAAGCAGCCCAGGCTGCTGAATTTGGATCCGTTCCTGCTTTAGCTGGATCAGGAGGAGCCTGCTGCTGCCAGTGTGGATATGCATTTCCCCACCCCTGGGGAGCATAAGGGGCTGGAGGACCATGAGGAGCCGGACCAGGTAGTCCTGGATTATAAGGTGCAGGGTTGTATGGTCCCACTGGAGTTCCAGGCCCTGGAGGCCCTGGAGGCCCATGGGGGCCTGGGACCCCATGGGGCCCATGGGGTACAGGTGGCCCTAAAGGATTTACTGGGCCACCAATCTTTTCTTCTATAAGTTGCCGAGCATAGTCTATTTGCTGTGGAGTGCCACGAATTGTAAATAACTTCATATTAGGATCTGCATTAGGTGGAGGATTTCTCTGAAGTTCTATTCTTGCACCAGACTGTTGGCTTATGCTTTTTATGGTTTCACCTCCTTTTCCTATTATTAATCCAGTTTTCCCAGTTGGCACAATGAAATTAAATTCCTGTAGTCCACCGGGTGGTCCCATATTCCAGTTGCCTTGACCTCTACCTCTTCCTCGACCACCAGGTCCAGATCCACCAGGATTACCAGCCTGAACACTTCGAAGAAGGTCTGTAATAATTTCTGCAGCATGTTGGCAACGGTCTGGAGGTCCTGTTATTTGTGCTATTCTATCAGGTGTTGTTCCATCATCTAGTTTAAACTGAATTCGAACACCAGCATCATTTTGTATTTTTTTGATCATCTCTCCGTTTCTTCCTATTACAATACCAACAGCAAATCTTGGAATGGGAACATCTATCCCTTCATTTCCTCCTATTCTTGACCCATACTCATTTCGAACTTCTCTGAAACCACCTTGATCACGAATTAACTCTAACACCATTTCCTTGGCTTGTTGAACTTTATATGGGTCTCCTGTAATCCTAAGAGGTTTATCAGTGCCCGTGTTCTGAGGTCCATCTTGAATCATAACCATTTTAACTCCAGCCCGCTCCCGAAGTTGTTTAATAGTCTCTCCTCCCTTTCCAATAACTAATCCTGCCTTGCTAGCTGGAATCATGATTTCTTGAACTGCATTTCCTGGTCCATCACCATGATGGAAGCCAGGAGCTGGTCTTCCTTTTTCAACAATCTGGTCCAGTAACCGTTTTGCTGATTGCACAGATTCAGGTGTTCCAGTTAACATACAGGACCTTTCTGGAAGGCCACCACTGTCAGGAGCTATCTGTATTTTGCATCCAGATTCCTGTTGTATGCGTGAGATCTGTTCACCTCCTCTGCCAATTATAAAGCCAACCATTCCATCTGGAACTTTGTATTCTTCTGTCATTACAGACCTTTGCTGCTGATGCATTGGTGGTAACTGTGTTCCAAAAGAGTCATTTTGAGGAGCAACTTTCTTAGCATCCGGTTGATCTCCATCTTCTAAAGGTCTTTTTTGTCCCCCATAACCATAGTCATTTGAATTCAGTGATGTCCCAGCATCACCTCCAATTTTTGCTGCAATCTGCCGGGCTCTCTGCAGCGCATCTTTGAAAGCATCGTTTACTCCTCCACCACCACCGCCACCACCACCACCACCAGCTGAGTCAGAAGAGGGTGGAGGCACTGTTGAATAGTCTGCCATGGCTACACTACAGTAGCCACTGCCGTTTTTCCACAGAGAACTGCTCTCAGCTAACAGCTAAGAAAGAAAGAAAATGGCCCCATTTTCTTTTTTACCCCCGAGTAATAGTGTCTTTCTTATATACCATGTTGTCCCATGTGCTTAGTTTTTTTTCTGTGCTCTCTCTTTTATTCCAATTAGTTTATTTGCCTGTTTCTTTGCCAATAAGTCTTAGTATCTGGTAGGGCAAGTTCCTCTTCCTAGTTATCAAAATAGGTTTAGGTATACTTCATAATAATTTTGTTAGCTTGTTGAGTTCCATGAAACAGTATCAGCTTGTCAAATTGCATGAAAAATCTTGCTGGAATTTTGTTGGAAATAGCATTGGATTTATAGGTATATTTGGGGAAGAACTGGCCACCTCTACTTTTGTCTTCCCTTCTGTGACATAGTATATCTTTCCATTGAACATGATATATATTTATAGGTCCTTTTGTTTTCTGTTTCTCAATATTCATCATATTTTCCACAAATGTCCTATCAGCTTGTCCTAGCATCTTTTTCTAGGTTTGGAAAGACTTTATATTCTGAATAGAATTTTTTTAGTTACATTTAAAAAGTTTTTTCATTGTTGTGGAGGGCTACTGTTGATTTTTTTCTACTATTGATCTTTTAGTTAGTGATCATACTGAACTCGGATATTAATTCAAGTAACCTAAAGTAGAGTCTCTTGGATTATATTACCTTCATATTATTAAACAAATTTAAAAAACTAATTAAGGTGATTTCTCTTGTGTAGAGAAGAGACAGCAGGAACTTTCATGGCTAGTTTTGTATTTTTGAGTGAGTAGAAGGTAGTAGTATCTCTAGAAGTACATTTACTTTTAGGTTTAGTACTTAAACCCATCTAATTCTCAGGAAATATGAATCAGTTTACTTTTAGCTTCTACCAAGGAGTCTTTGAGGATTTTTAGTTAATTTGACCATTTTATGATCAATGAGAAAAAACAGGTTAGGAAATAGAATATTACTACTTTTCTTTTTAAAGATGGGAAGTAACCAGTTGCTGCTTTATCAATTTAAACTCATCTGTCTGGCAAGAAAAAGACTTCTTAGAGATGGTTACTATTTTATATGAGAAAATAGGTCGATTTTATGAGAGTGGCATTTGAGGATGGGAAGTTACTGGATACAGATGTGGAGATGAAAGGAAATATTTTGAGGGGAAAAAACTTTCCCTTTTTTTGTCAAAGTGAATAACATTCTACGTTGTCATTTTATGAGTCAAAAATTTTATGACTAAACTTTTTTTCTTAAGTTTAGAGAGTCTTGATCTGTAATAAACATGTATATTTAGGGTATCAGGGTATATTGCACCCTGAACATTAACATTTTCATGCTTACCTTTCAGCACTAGATTGTCTTTGAATTTACAGTTCTTAAAACCAATTTAATACAGGAACATTTTTAATTAAAAATATTGAAGTCTAAATAGAATATTTAGTATAATCCATTAATCTATTATTAACTTTATAGTTCACACAAAAGATGTTGGACAACTTCTACAATTTTGCTTCATCATTTGCTGTGTCTCAGGCCCAGATGACACCAAGTCCCTCTGAAATGTTCATTCCAGCCAATGTGGTTCTGAAATGGTATGAGGTATTCTCTATCTCTAATATTAAGACTTTTAGTAACTGGATATCTGTATTGCTTGTGAATGTATTCCTTCTTTGACATTTAAACATGTACTTTTATTGTGGACATCAGCATACATTAATATTTACATGCCATTAAAGTGTGTTTTATAGAGTTCAGATCTGATACGGTTTTTACTCTAAATATCCTGTTCATATAGTAGCCATTATGAACTTATAAAGACAGGAAGATATAATTGCCTATGTTTTAGGAACCACTATTAAGGTCGTAAATTTTTGTATATTTTGACTTAGAAGTACCATATATGAGACTTGAAATATCAATCAAAACTTTTTTTTCTTTTTCTTTTCTTTCAAGACAGAGTCTCACTTTGTTGCCCAGGCTAGAGTGAGTGCCATGGCGTCAGCCTAGCTCACAGCAACCTCAAACTCCTGGGCTCAAGCAATCCTTCTGCCTCAGCCTCCCAAGTAGCTGGGACTACAGGCATGCGCCACCATGCCCGGCTAATTTTTTCTATATATATTAGTTGGCCAATTAATTTCTTTCTACTTATAGTAGAGACGGGGTGTCGCTCTTGCTCAGGCTGGTTTCGAACTCCTGACCTCAAGCAATCGCCCGCCTCGGCCTCCCAGAGTGCTAGGATTACAGGCGTGAGCCACCGCGCTGGGCTAAAACTTTTTTTCTTAAGTTTAGAAAGTCTTGATCTGTGATAAGGATGTACATTTAGGGTATAAGGGTATACTGCACCTTGAACATGAATGACTAATAAATCTTTTTGCTCAGCTTTCCCATGTTTCTGTTTTATAGGTATTTCTTTACACTTTGAATATCACAGTGGTGGGGGGATACTTAGGAGGAGTTTGTTGAGAAGTGATACCATGGTGTATGTAGCATGGAGAGCACTGAGATGTACTAGGTTTTAAGCTGTGTCACAGTGTAGCTAGCTATGTGACCTGTAGCAAATTACTCTCATCTGCTCATCTATTAAATGAGGGAATATGATTTGATATTTTTCCTTAGGTTCCTTTTATTTATAGCTCTCAAATTTACAGAAGATAACAGTTACTAAAATTTACTGATTTGTGCTCCGATAAAAGCTAATGAGAACTGCTGTCATACCTCAATCACTATACTTGCTATCTTTTTATAAGAATAATTAAATTTCTAGATTATCTTTTTAGCTTTTTTACCTTAACTTTTTAGAAACAGCATGTAAAATTGTTTTTGGTAAGTCATTTGGCAGATTATGAAAAATCCTATTTCAGTTTTCTTGTAAATAATATGCATTTTCTTTTCTAGGTATGAAAACTTTCAAAGACGACTAGCACAGAACCCTCTCTTTTGGAAAACATAATTTAAATAAAATAATTTTTAATGGATTCTGAAAGTTGTCATATTTTGAAGATAAATGACTCCATTTAAAAGCATGAAGTCAAAAGGATCATGAAACCTAAGTTTAAAAATTGCTTAGTGACTATGAGGCTTAATTAATATCTTTATAAAAAATTGAAAACATTGACGAATGTACATTTGTTATTAATGACTTTTTATCCCCTTAAGCTTACGATACTGTTCAGAGGCAAAACATTTTGTTTGGGCTTTCGTTTTTTACTTAAAAATAAAGCTTGTTCACAACAGTAGTATGCCAATGCCATTGCATATGTAATGTTTCAGTTATTTTTATAGTGGTTTGCTAGATTAGTTAACTTTAAATCAGCTATCTCAAAATTTGGGAAACTTTTGAAAAACATATAAAAAACATTTTTAGATAAGGAAAAATTATTTTCAAAGAGTATTAAGATTACAAGTGTTTTTAATTAGCACAGGCTGGCTGTCAGTTTTTATATCTGTAGCATTATACATTTTATTTAATAAAATAGCCATGATTAATAGTGATGAACTCTTATTTAATACTAGTAATGTTACTAGGCATTTATGTATTTAATATAGGATTCACATGCATATGAAGATAGAACCTTTGTGTCTTAATTTAAAAGAGAACCCTTTGACTCATTTATACTGGTGAAACCCATTGGTCAAAGACTACCAGCATCTCACCTGTAATGAAAGCTAGGTTTATTAGCTTGGTGCAGTAACAGAGTATGCACCAGAGAAACCATGAGGAATCTCCAAAGGAAGGGTACATATAGAAGTTTGGGGCCTGGAGTTAGTTTTGGATTGTCTTGGCAGATACTGGTGAAAATTTGGAAACTAGGGAATTACTGGGATAATCAATGTTTTTAGAACACATGAATCTGTGCAAAGTTATTTGTTGGGTCAGTTTGTGGTCTTGAAATGAATTTGGTTGAGTTAGCAATAAGAGTTTAAGCTTAGGTAGTTTCTTACGTTGCCACAACTTATGCATTTTGCAAGTTGTATGTTTTTGCAAGTTCTCAGTTCTTTTCTGGTCCTTCTTCAGCATGAGTTGAAGGTTAGACTGTTATCTTTAGTAGTTGTGATTAATCTAGATCTGTGCTGCTATTTACTGGGTTACGATTATGTATCAAGTTTTCAATGGTAATGATTAGGTTCAGGTCTTCTTGTTAATGAATATTATTGTTTTAGCCCATTTTCTGTTGCTTATAACAGACTGCCTGAAATTGGGTAATTTATAAAAACAAGAAATATATTTCTGACAATTATGGAGGCTAAGAAGTCCAAGGTTAAGGGGCCATATCTGGTAAGAACCTTCATACTGGCAGGGACTCTAAAAAGTCTCAAGCGTGCCAAGACAGCTCAGGGCATCACGTTGCAGGGCTGAGCGTGCTAGTGTACCAGCTCAGGTCTTCTCTTCTTATAAAACCACCAATTCCCTTCCCATGAGAACCCATTAATCCATGAATGGATTAATCCTTTTATGTGGGTTGAATCCACATGCTCCAATTACCTTTTTAAAGGCCCTACCTTCCAATACCACCATATTGGGGATTAAATTTCAACATGAGTTTTGGAGGAGACAAATATTCAAACCATAGCAATTGTTGAGTCATGTGACTTGATGGTTCTACAACAGCACTTAATACTGTGAACAGAAAGCATCAGCCAATTGCAATGCAATTACCAGAAGCAAAGTGATTATTCTTGTACTAGAATTTGTACCCAGAACCTAGATTACCAAACCCCTGCTACAAAAACATTTTCTAACAAGTCCAGCTGGGTCTATTCTACAGAGGCGACTAACCTCTTCTTTTAGCTTAATTAAAACCTGTTCCACCTATCCAGTGATTATTATAGAGGTCCAACAAAATGTACTAAAACAAACTGCCTCTTGGTTTGGTAAGAGGAAATCAAAGACTATGTGATTGTTCATGACAATCTTGGGTAGTGAATTTAGACTGGTTTATTGGGCTTCTAAAGCAGATGATGGTAGTCAAATTTGGGACCATATTTTCTAGTTGTATTATAGTATTCTTGCCATTGGAATAGTTTCTTGAACAGTATGCATAAAGAGAGTCAATTATCCCTTCTAGGAGCTCTCCTGAGTAGCCTATACCTGCCTGGTTTTGGAAGACTGTGGTTATCCTTTTTAGGGAAACATGGTACACTGGAGAGAAAAGGGTTTTATTTGTTATTTTATTTTATTGAGACAGAGTCTCACTCTGTTGCCCAGGCTAGAGTGCTGTGGCATCAGCCTAGCTCACAGTAACCTCAAACTTCTGGGCTCAAGCAATCCTCCTGCCTCACCCTCCCAAGTAGCTGGGACTACAGGCATGCACCACCATGCCTGGCTAATTTTTTCTATATATTTTTAGCTGGCCAATTAATTTCTTTCTATTTTTAGTAGAGATAGGGTCTCGGTCTTGCTCTGGCTGGTTTCAAACTCCTGACCTTGAGCGATCCTCCCGACTTGGCCTCCCAGAGTGCTAGGATTACAAGCGTGAGCCACCACGCCTGGCTGAGAAAAGGGTTTTAAATATCTGAAAATCTCTTAACAGTTGTTCTATATACAGGATAGGTTTGCATATAGGAAGCAGATGAAAGCCTGGTGTTGGTATAAGTAATCCCTAAGTGGGTTACAGAAAATATTGGGAGTATAAATATCACAACAGGAGTAAACCAGTAATTGTTTCCTTGAGGTGAGCATATTCTCAGTGGAGTTAAATAGTTCCCTCAGAGACGTCTGGAAAATCTTTGGAGAAAACTGACTAATGCAGTGAGGATAGCTCCAGCATTTGTCCCCTCCCCTGGTCAGCTTGGTTCTGCTGAGAGTGCTGTAATGATTTTAGCAGAACTATTTTGTTGAATTGGGGTAAAGATCCAGTTTTTACAAGACTGAAGATTGGGGTTAATGATATGAAGAAAGTTCAAATATTAAATACCTGTGAGAGGAAACTGACCTCCTCAAGAGTTTAAATGAACAGTTATTTTTTTACAGTGGAATTTGAAAGATTCAGAGAGTAGCTGTGGTCTGAGAAAACTGTTCAAACGTCTTGCATTTCTTAAGGCAGCCAAAAAAGACAGTAAAAGATGGTGAATAAATGAGAGCATATTGATAAACCTTTAGGCAATTTCTAGGGAGTGCCAAACCATAAAAAGCAAAAGAGGGAAATGGAGCAGAGGTATCAGAAAATTGATCTTGGTTCCTTAGGAAGAAGCTATTTTCTGTTGTCATTTGCTTGATTTGAGGGTCTTGATTAGTAGTTTTCCTCCAAAGATGTTGGCTTTGGGAGGACTCTTAAGAATTGTTGGTTTAAAGTCTCTTGATGGAGTGGTGGCCCAGGTGTCGGAAAAGATACTTGCCATTTAATTGGGAGATGTAAATCCAGTGATCATCATCTTGGAGCTTACTGCCATGGTAGTTGTTTTAGTATCTGCTAAGCTAGTTTTTCATTTAGGGCAGTTTTTCTCTGATATCTCTTCCAGAAGACTAAATTTGCTGACAGTTAGTTGAGCGTTACAGTTATAGATAATGATGTTCTTTGCAGAATGGAGGAGAATGGAATCCACTATTGAGGTACAACACAATTAATTTATAAGAATTTAATGATTATTATATGAGAGGACAGCATCATATTCTGGACAGTACAGACAGTGACAACTCTCTAGGTCTGTAATCTCAAAGTGTATCTTTTGATATGTCATATATGGTCATTGAGACACTTTTATTAATAAATTTTATGCATAATTTAACCTGAGAAGGCTTAACTCTTGATTTGTCAAGATATTTTTCTTTTAGTTTGCGATTTTTTAGAAAATCTCTTACACTGGCTTTGGATTAAATAAAACTTGGAGAATGCCAAACGAACTTAATGTTTCCTATTATCTTTTCTTCCATAAAATGAAGGAAATCCAAAGAGTTCAGGCATAAAAGACATCTTAACAGTCTTACTATGCCTGAATTTGGGAAAGGTTTATGTTCTCCAATGCATATATAGCTAGCTAGCAGAGCCCTTGTACATGTTTTCCTGCTTTGCTTGGTATGCTCTTTTTCCATTCCCTTTGCTCTGATATTCTTCCTTTGGTCTCGACTTATATTTCACTTTCCACGAGAAGCTTTTCAGACTCTCCAAGACAACATAGTCTTTTTTTTCCCCCCCTCTATAGCATTCTGTGTCACTTAATCACCTTGCATTGTTGTTGCCTGTTTGTCTTTCTTTCCTGATAGGCTATAGACTTCTTGAGGTCAGAAACTCTCTTTTTAATTGATGGCAAATAGTAGATGTTCAATAGATATTTTTGAAAGATTGAGCAAGATATGAGGGCAGTATGCTTTACAGAGAAGTAAGTGCTTTTCTCATTAAAATGGCTTTATATCTAGTGGCTTCTAACTCAAGGATTTCAAAAGAATCTACAAAAGAGTAAGTTGAAGTATGACAAGTGTTTGGGGTTTTGTTTTTCATAGGGAGTAATACTTTCCAAGACATTAATTTATCCCCAAATTCTTGAATATCAGCATACCTCCATAAAATGCATAATGTGGTGTTTTTCAAACCACATTTTATAAAACGCTAGTTCTGCTAGATACTCTGAAAAAAGGCTTCCATGACCAAATCATTTAAGAAACACAGCATAATTTTCCCACCTCTTAAAATTCTGGCTCTGCAAAATCTTCAGTAATCTACTTAAATTTGTTAATTTGTTTTTCTAGCTTATTTTTTTTAAAAAAAATTTAATTATTATGGGTACATAATAGTTGTCTAAATTTATGGGCTTCACGTAATGTTTGATACAGGCATACAGTGTGTAATCAAATCAGGGTAATTGGGGTATCCATCACCTCAAACATCATTTCTTTGTGTTGGGAATATTCCAATGTTTTTAGTTATTTTTAAAGTATACAGTAGCTTATCATTGACTATAGTCATCCTGTTGTGCTATCAGTATTCCATATTCATATTAGATCTTGTTCATTCTGTTTTAACTGTACTTTTGTACCCATTTTCTAGCTTATTTGACTATAGAACTCCATTTTTTTTTTTTTTTTTTTTTTGAGACAGAGTCTCGCTTTGTTGCCCAGGCTAGAGTGAGTGCCGTGGCATCAGCCTAGCTCACAGCAACCTCAAACTCCTGGGCTCAAGCAATCCTTCTGCCTCAGCCTCCCAAGTAGCTGGGACTACAGGCATGTGCCACCATGCCCTGCTAATTTCTTCTCTATATATTAGTTGGGCAATTAATTTCTTTCTATTTATAGTAGAGACGGGGTCTCGCTCTTGCTCAGGCTGGTTTTGAACTCCTGACCTCGAGCAATCCAACCGCCTCGGCCTCCCAGAGAGCTAGGATTACAGGCGTGAGCCACCACGCCCGGCCTAGAACTCCATTTTAACTTCCTTTTAGAAAATGCAGTGAAATAAGAGAAACCTAACAGCCACTTCCAGACACTTACTAAGCCTAAATATAGAATCAAGTAATTTATATACATATTCTGACTTAAACATTCATTGAAACAATTTCATTATTGGCTATTTCTTTTTTTTCCATTTAGAGCCTGTTTGGGGCCAGGTGCAGTGGCTCATGCCTGTAATCCTAGCACTCTGGGAGGCTGAGGCGGAGGATCACTTGGGGTCAGAAGTTTGAGACCAGCCTGAGCTAGAGCGAGACCCTGTCTCTACCAAAAATAGAAAAAATTAGCCAGGTATGGTGGTATGCATCTGTAGTCCCAGCTACTTGGGAGGCTGAGGCAGGAGGATCACTTGAGCCCAGGAGTTTGGGGTTACAATGAGCTATGATGATACCACTGCCCTCTACCTAGAGTGACAGAGTGAGACTATCTCAACAAAACAAAACAAAACAAAAATGTAATTAGATCCTATGGTGGACTAATATGTATCAGAAATCTGAGACATCATTAACTTCAGCTTTTTTTCATATTTAATTGATTAAAACCTAGTATTTTCTAGACAAGAACAAGTTTTCTTAGATCTTAAAACCAGTAGCAATTGGCTTCATTTTCACAAAGAAACAAAGGTTTTTTAAAAACTATGAGTTTTCTCTCTCCTTTCCTCCTCCCCTCTCCTCTCCTCCAGTGATGCAGAGAGAACAATAAAGTTTCCATTATAGTACAGTGGTTAAGGTTATGGCTTCTGGAGTCAGGTGACATGTTCAAAACCTGGCTGTACCATATACTTAGTAGCGTGACCGTAACAAGTTATTTCACCTCTTTGTGTCTTAGTTTCCTCATCTTTAAAATGAAGTGACCACAGTGTCTACCTTAGAAGCTTTTTATCAGTTATAAATTTACATTACATAGATGCAAAATTCTTTAACAAAATGTTAGCAAATCAAATCAACAATGTATAAAAAGAATTATCACAGGCAAGTGAGATTTATCTTGGATATGTAAGGCATTTATGATAGAAATTCTCAGCAGTCTTGGAATAAAGGAAAAACTTCCTTAGCTTGATAAAAAAATTTGCAAAAACCCTGCAGCTAACATCATACTAATGGTGAGAAACTTGAAGTTTTCCCACTAAGATCAGGAACAAAGCAAGGGTATTCCCTCACCACTGCTTTTCAACATTGTACTGGAAGTCCTAGCATATATAATAAGACAAGAAAAGGAAATAAAAGATATGCAGATTGGGAAGGAAGAAATAAAATTGTCTTTGTATGTAGGTGACATGACTTATGTAGAAAATATGAAAGAACGGGCAAAAAACCCTTTTGGAATTGATAGTAATGTAGGATACAAGATTAATATTCAAAAGTTAATTGCTTTTCTATGTACTAGTGTTAAGTAGAATTTGAAATTAAAAGCACAGTCATTTATATTAGCACCTCCAAAAGTAAAATATTTAGGTATGAATCTAACAAAATATGTACAAAATCCATATAAGGAAAACTACAAAACTATAATAAAAGAACTCAAAGGATTAAATAAAAGGGGGGCATATTCCATATTCATGGATAGAAGACTCACATCATCAAGATGTGAGTTCTTCCCAACTTGATCTATGGATTTTATGCAATCCCAATCAAAATCCCAGCAAGTTATTTTGTGTATATTAACAAGCTGATTATAACACATGTACAGGAAAAAGACCTAGAATAGCCACCACACTAGGGAAAAGAACAAAATTAGAAGACTGACACTAGCCGACTTCAAAACTTATTATCAAGCTACGGTAATCAAGATAGTGTGGTACTGGCAAAATAACAGACAAATAGATCAATGGAGCAGAACAGGGAGTCCAGAAACAGACCCATATAAATATAGTCAGTGGGTTTTTGACAAAGGAAAAAGGCAATACAATGAACAAAGATAGTCTTTTCAATGGTGCTAAAACAACTGAACGTCTACATGCAAAAAATGAATCTGGGTACAAACCTTACACCCTTCACAAAATTAACAAAGTGGATCACAGACCTAAATGTAGAATGCAAAATTATAAAACTCCTAGAAGATAACATAGGACAAACCCTGGATGACCTTGGGTACGGGAATGACTTTTTAGATACAACACCAAAGGCACGACTCAGGAAAGAGAATCGATAAGATGGGTGTCAAAAAATACGAACTTGTGCTCTGCAAAAGACAAGCTCAAGAGAATGAGAAGACAAGCCACAGGCGGGGAGAAAATGTCTGCAAAAGGCAGCTCTAATAAAGGACTGTCATCTAAAATATACAAAGAACTCTTAAGACTCAGCAATAAAAAAAGCAACTCAATTAAAAAATGAGCCAAAGACCTTAACATACACCTCATCAAAAAAGATGTACAGGTGACAAGCATACGAAAAGGTGCTCCACAACATACATCATCAGGGAAATGCAAATTAAAATAACAATGAGATACCACTACGCACACCTATTAAAATTGCCCAAATCTGGAACACTGACATTACCAAATCCTGGTGAGGATGTGGAGCAATGGGAACTCTCAGTTGCTACTGGGGGAATGCAAAAATGGTACAACCCCTTTGTAAGATAGTTTGACAGCTTCTCACAAAACTAAACAGTCTTCCAATGGAATATTACTCTGCAGTAAAAAGAAATGAGTCACAAAGCCATGAAAAGACATGGAGGAAACTTAAATCCATATTATTAAATGAAAGAAGCCAACCTGAAAAGGCTATGTATGTATGATTCCAAATACAGTACATGACATTCTGGCAAAGGCAAAACTATGGAGACAAAAGATTAGTGGTAGAAGAGGTTGAGAGGAGAGAAGGTCATATAGGCAGAGAACAGAGGATTGTTAGGTCAGTGAAACCACTCCGTGTGATACTCTAATGATGGATACATGTCATACATTTGTCCAAACCCAGCTATGTATATGACACCAAGAGTGAACCCAAATGTAAACTAGATTTTAGATCATAATGATGTGTCCATATAGGCTCATCAGTTGTAACAAATGTACTATTCTGGTATGGGGTGTTGATAGTTGGGGAAGTTGTATATGTGATTGGGGGAAGGAGGTAAATGAGAACTTTGTACTTTCTGCTCAGTTTTGCTGTGAACCTACAACTGCAATTATCTAAAATTACCTACAATTACCTACAATTATCTAAAAAATAAAGTATGTTTAAAAACAAAACACAAAAGGAAGACCTTTGTGGTGAAAAGATTGAAAACTATTGGGGTATGTTGTCAAGTTTTGCAGTCATGTAAAAATAGGTTTGCATCAATCAACAGATGAATGGATAAACAATATGTGGTATATATGCAATGAAATTATCCAACGTTAAAAAAGAATTTCTGACACATGCTACAACACGTAAGATACACAGATAAAATTAAATGAATGACTTTACTAAGTCGTCGTTATGCTATATTTATGTTTTTCCTAGAGAACATGAAAGGGCTCTGATTTTTTTTGTTTGCTTTTGCATTAATTTCACAAAAAGTCAAAAATCTTTTTAGCATTTGAATTATGAAGAACAATTATGTGTATATTAAAAAATAAAATAGCATTGTATAATTTTCAAATGTTATTTGTTTTATGCCTGTGCTTTTGTTACTTTCTCAAATGGTTTGCTTATCTAACGATGTTTATCCTCCTTAATAATGACAAACCCAAGCACAACTATTTTGTCACAACTGATCAGTAAAAAATTATCATTTTGTTAGAGCCTGACCTAGAGAATATATTACCAGTTTTAATTCTGTTTTTTTAAATCCTGCTTCCACAAAATTCATCAGATACCTAATTGAGCATTAAATTTCAGTCCTAATAACAATTTGATACCCCCAAACCTCAAATAACAAGAGCAGTCTGATAAAGCATTGAGCTGAGAACCGGTGACAATGTGGGCATACTTTTGGGTATGGTCTACTTATTTTCTAGTGTCAATCCTTTCATAGACAGTGTCTCTGTCTCTCTGAGAAAGAGATAGCCCAGGGAATCAGAAAGGGAATCAGCCTTGCAATCTCTCCAGCTTGTGATAATTCTAACTTGTAGTGAGCCACAGTGAGGGGCAGGCCAGTCGGCAGCCATGGAGTGGGCTGTGCCCACCCATTCCCTTTCCCTGTTCAAAACAAGTTCTTTTCTCTGTGTTTAATCTAGACCTTTATAGAACTTTTAGCAGTTCTTTACTAAAGAGTCATGAGAATGTTTCCAAGTCCCTTGGAATTCATAGGTGGAGATGAGGCATTCAGCCTTTGGTTTCGTTTCTCCCCTGTCCTTTGCAAGAGGACAGCTGGACCTCACTGCATAAGCCATCAGATGACGGGATATCTCAGAAGCGATTATCTCTGTTTCCTTCTTTTTTAGACAAGCCACCCTTCAGCCCATTGAATAAAGTTTCAGCCACGAATTTCTTTTGTGTCTCATAAATTTTCTTTCCTGGTCTACCCACTGGATGTGTATGTTTGTCCCTTCTGCTTTTTGTCTCTATTTGTCTCTGCAGGGAGGGAGGGTCTGTAAAACGAGGAAGGAGGCACAGGGGGAGTCCAGTGAGTGCTTCCCAGCTGTAGCTGGTTTCCCCCTAAAGTATCACAAATCAGTGTGCCATTATTAGGATTAATTTTCATTCCAGGACTATGTGACCTAATATACATTAGAAATGTCTAATCTTCCTATTGACATTTGTCTTTGTCTTTTTCTGGTTTTCATTTCAAAATACCCTCACATTAACTGCTTGAGCTACCTGGTTAACTAAAGCTGGGATTTAAATGTTTCTCTTTAATCCCCAAGTTTATTCTATGATAATGGGGTGAGAAGGTGGATAGCTCCCTTTCATGCCATCACACTAGTCTGATGTTTAATCATTTTATAAGCCTGTAAAGCAGACAAGGCCACAGATATTGACATGGGCTAACTTAAGCAGAAGGAAGTTTTTGGAAGACTATTGGGAATCTCACAGAGTGATGGTAGCAAGGAAAAGTGGGCAGGAATCAAAGGGGCTCTGGAGGATTGGGCATTAGGAACTCCAGCAGTTTTCTTAAAGCAGGATAGTGAAGAGTGCATGCCATCCCTGCATGAATATCTTCCAGATTTTTCCTGCTGTTTGTATGTCATTGGCTCAATAGTTTGAGCCCCAGACAGAGCATCTGACAACTGAGCTTGGGTCATATGCTTGGCCCTGATCCTGCTGAGTCAAGGAGGACAAGGATATTTTTCCCTCAGCATCGGTAATGGAACATGGTCACTAGAAATTTCTACTCCACCAAGATTACACACAAGGTAGATCTGTGAATTCCAAAAGGAAATCTGGACGCTCTTAGGGCAGCCAAAACAAATGCCAACCAGAACTGTGTTTTCAATGGGCCAGTTGAAATGTAGGAGAAAGGGATGGAGAAGTAGGAATGGGAGGAAATAGGGAGGAGGGTGAAAGAAAATGGGAGTAGGCAAAACGGCAGGAAATATTCACTCAAGAAAAATTATTCTTTGCCAATAGGGCCATCTACATGTAAGTCAGCATGACTTTTTTTCTCCAGCATGATCTTAAAAGCTCTCTGAAAGCTCAGAGTATGGAAAACACACCTTGGTGACCGGACCGGGACACATAGTCCCCTTTTCACCACCAGATGGTGCTTTACGTACAGCTAGTGTGACACGGATCCTGGGTAAGTGCCCAAACACCTGCACATTCACAAAACTTTTTTGGTTAACCGTCATTCAAGAAATATTGAGGAAATGCAAACCCAGATAAGGAACACCTGACCTAGCTGTACAGATAGGCAGGGAAGTTTTCCTAACCGCTGAGGCTTGGGCACAAGGACAGAACAGAGATTGGGAGGGGAATTCCAATTAAAGAAAGAACCAACAGAGGTAGAGAGTGTTGAGAAAGCACAGTGCTTTTTAGGAACCACAGATGGTAGATTGGGAATGGAGAGAGGGAGAGTATTTCAGGTGGAAGAAACAGGATGAACAAAGATGTAAAAAATGTATGCATAGATTTAGATTAAACTATGGCTATAATTAGGTATACGTAAATAACATAGCTAGAATGGCTATAGTTTAATTGTTTGGCTTGTTATGAGGATTGTATCAATTCTGTATCCCATGACCTGACCTTGGAAAAGTGGGCCATCTGTTTAGGATAACTGCTCTGATTCTCCAGCCCCCCCTTTTTAAGCCGCTTCCATTCTAGCAATAACTACTCTGGTTCTATCCCTCAAAATTCCCTCTGTGTGCCTTAGCCAATCCTTGTTCTCTAGCTTCCCCATTCTCTTGTCCTTTTTTTGTGCTAGAGGTATTGGAACAGGCTCCTTGCAAAACTGGTATTGCATTAAATACACTGAACCCCAAATGTTTGTGGAACACTTACATTATCTATATAGAAGAATGAGAAAAATCCCCTACTCTGTAGAACTGATGCATTCAGTTTGTATCTTATTCCATGATTTAAGCAATCATTATGTATTGTGTCCTTATGATCTGTGGTCCCAACCCGCAGGCTGTAGCCTGGTACCAGTTCATGGCCTGTTAGGAAATGGGCTGCACATCACCGCCTAAGCTCCACCCCCAAAACCTCAACCCCTGACCCCTGGTCTGTGGAAAAGTTGTCTTCAATGAAACCAGACTCTGGTGCCAAAAAGGTTGGGGACTGCTGCTTATGATATGTCAGATACTGTGTTAGCATCTTATACATATCTCATTTAATCCTAATAAAACTCGGGAGTATCATCATACCCATTTTACAGATGGTGAAACAAAAACTCAGAGAAATTAAGTAGCTTGCCCAAGGTTTCCAGAATAGAAAAAGTAAAGGCCTAGGGTTTAGTTTTCCACTAAAGATGCTCATGCTGGATTCTTTACATCATTCAGGTCTCTACTGAAGTATAATCTCAGAAAAGCCTACATTGACTTCCCTATCTAAAGTAGCCATCTCACTCTGTGTCCAATTGCTGCCTTATTTTTCTTTTTCATTTTTTTTTTTTTTTTGAGACAGAGTCTTGCTTTGTTGCCCAGGCTAGAGTGAGTGCCGTGGCGGCAGCCTAGCTCACAGCAACCTCAAACTCCTGGGCTCAAGCAATCCTTCTGCCTCAGCCTCCCAAGTAGCTGGGACTACAGGCATGGGCCACCATGCCCAGCTAGCTGCCTTGTTTTTCTTTGTAGTGCTGTTACATTGTTTATATTTTTATTGCCTGTATCTTCCACCAGACTCTGATGTCTGTAAGGGCAGTCTCTTGGTTGTGTTGTTTACTGTTTATTACCGCAGTTCCCAGACCAGAGCCTGGCACATAGTAATGAGCTCAACACATTTGTGTTGTAGTGACTGACTCTCAGCCCCAAACTCTTAGCCACTATGCTACATTTGGCCCCTAGATGGGATTCAGAAGATTTAATTTTTTTTTTTTAGAAAAATGAAAGCTGATTTTTATTTTATCAACAGCCATTCTTTAAACATGAACATGCATACGTAATATTCTACGCACACATCACAGTTTTTAATGTTAGTTAATAAAGGTTAAACACACAACATACATCCTTACAAAAAAAAGTCAAAATGCAAACTCAAAACTTTAAACAAAACTCTTACTAATTTAAAAAATGTCTGTGTTGGGTACCATTTGTACAACACAATTAATTTAAACATTTTCAATTTGGCTGCACATGAAAAAAGCGGCAGTAGAAAATAAAGTCATTTAGGATTTTTAAATAGCAGAATAGGCAGTTTTGCCATGCAGGAGAAGCAATATTAAATATTAGTTTAAAAAAATACACATTTAAAAATACTTAGTTCAAGTCACAGAATTTTTCTCAGTAGAGACCCCATGCAATGCATAATTAGCTGCCTTAGATGACCTGTTTGAAAGGACAATATCCTTTTAGAATGTAACTTTACTTACTGATTTTGGCACAGAAAAGAATTCTTAAGAACAAGAACATGATTAAAAAAGAGAGAAGAGGAACAGAGGAAAGAAATAAAAGCAAGAATAAATGAGATAGTAATTGCAAGAGAAGATTTAAATTTTGAACGTCCTGATACCAGAAAGCATGCTGAACAAAGCCTGTGCATAGAAAGTGCCAAATAATATGTGCACTGCCAGTATATATATATATATATATATATATAATTAGAATTTAATTTGCATACAGTAAATAAATAAATCTTAAGTATTGTATGTATTTTTATAAATGTATACAGTTGTGTAACCACCAAGCAGATCAAGATATAGAACATTTTTTAGCCCCCAAGGAAGAGGTCTTGTGTTGCCTCCTGGCTGATACTCCACCTCCCAGAGGTAAGTATTCTGACTTCTATCACATAAATTAGTCTGCTGCTTCAGGTTCACATAAATGCAGTCATATAGTTTGTACTATTTTATGTCTCCCTTCTTTTGCTCACCGTAATATTTTGGAGATTCACCTATGTTGTTTATATCAGTAATAGTTTGTTCTTTTTTATTATTGTGTCATTGTATGAATATACCCCAATTTGTTTATACATTTACCTGTTAATGGATGTTTAGGTTGTTGCTAGTTTTTGCCTATTAGAAATAAAGTTGCTGGAAACGTTCTTGTACAGGTTTTTACAGAAAGGCACTCAGTATGTTCTTTTTGGGAGGGATATACTTAGGAATGGAATTGCTGCATCATAAGGTAGATGTGTATTTAGCTTCCTTTTTTGAAAAGTGCCTGTTCAAGCATATTGCCCATTTAAAAAGTTTTGTTATTTGTATATTACAGATACAATCATTTATCAGATATATTCAGATATACAAATTACAAATACATTTTCCCACTTTGTAATTACCTATTTGATTTCCCACTGATGTGTTTTGGTAATAATTTCTCAATTTTAATGAAGTCAAATTTATTAATTTTGTGTTTTAAGGTTAGTACCTTTTCCTGTCATGTTTAAGAAATCTTTTTTTTTTTACCTCAAAGTCGTGAAACTATTCTTCTATATTTTTAGAGCTTTGTTTTTTCAGCTTTCAATTTAGGTCTATGATCCTCCTTGAATTAATTTTTGGGTTTCATATGAGCAGGGTTTATTGTTTTTCCCATATGCATGAATATACAGTTGTAGAAGCACCATTTGATGAAAAGACTATCATTTCTCCACTGAATTGTAGTGACACTTTTGTCATAAACCAAGTGATTGTACACAGGGTATTTTTGGACTGTGTTTTGTTATACCATGTTTCCCCGAAAGTAAGACCTACCCATAAAATAAGCCCTAGCAGGATTTCTAAGCATTTGCGCAATATGAGCCCTACCCTGAAAATAAGACCTAGTGATGGGCGTGGCTACACAGTGGATCTGTACAACCCATGCATTTTGTCATGGAGCGGGAAAGAAGACGAGCAGCCCTTCTCATCTGCCCCATCGTGACAGCTACTATCCCAGAGGTGACCGGAAAGGTGCGGGCAGCCCCACCAACAAGGTCGGCTCCCCCTGTCAGGTCCCGGCCATCCTGTGCCTGCTGCAAGCTGAGGCTTTGAGGGGAAAGTCTCCTCAGTGAAGTGAGGAGCAGGATGCTCCGCTTTAGGAATTGCATGTGCCTAGGGGGAAGAAGGAAAGCTGTGGCTGCCATTTTACTATGATGATGTTCCAGAAGAAGACGACTTAACTATATTTGAGTAAATGTAGATTGGTGTACTGTACTTAAAAAAAATAACACATCTCCTGAAAATAAGCCCTAGGGTGTCTTCTTGAGTAAAACTAAATATAAGACACTGTCTTATTTTTGGGGAAACACAGTATTATTCTATTTGTCTATACTTGCACCAATACCACACTGTCTTAATTACTATACTTTGTATAGCCAGTCTTGGACACTGGAAGACAAACAAGTTTTCCAACTTTATTCTTCTTTAAGATTGTTCTTGGCTATATTAGGTTCTTTGCGTTTCCAGATAAATTTAAGATTCAGCCTGTCAATTTCCACCAAGTATTTCTCCTGGGTTTTTTATAGATTGGGTTTGCATTGAATCTACTTATCAAATTGGGAGAAATTGACACTTATCTATTTAGTCTTTTTATTCATGCACATGATATAGCTCTTCATTTATTTAGGTCACCTTTAATTTTTCTCAGCAATATTTTGTAGTTTTCAGTATTAGCTTTATGAAATGCTTCTTAAATTTGTTCCTAGATATTTGATTTTTTGATGTTACTATAAGTGATATTTTATTTTATTTTTTTATATATTTTTTTATTTTAGCATATTATGGGGATATAAGTGTTAAGGTTACATATATTGCCCATACCCCCCATAAGTGATATTTTAAATATTTTTTTCTGATTGTTTCTTCTTGCTAGTATACAGAAATATGATTAGTTATTATATATTGACCTTGTATCTGGAGAGCTTATTAAATTCACTTATTGATTCTAATAGTTTGAATATTTTTGGATTTTCTAACTTCACAATCATGTAATATATAAATAAAAATAGTTTTACCTTTTGTTTCCAATCTTTATACCTTTTATTTCTCTTTCTTATAACAATGTCTAGGGCCTCCAGCATAATCATCAATAAATGCTGTGCTAGTAGATATCCTCACTTTGAGGAGAAAACGTTTACTGTTTTACCATTGAGAATGATGTAACTACAAGGTTTTATTACTAGATAACCTTTTAAGATTAAGGATGTTCCCTTTTATTTCTACTTTGTTGAGGATTTTTTTCTAAAATCATCAATGTATGTGTGATTTGTATGATTTTAATATAGCCACTCTGTGATTTTAGCATAGTTTATTTTTTGCCATCCCTTTGTGTTAACCTATTTATTTATATTGAATATGTGTTTCTTACAAACAGCATATACTTGGGTCATGCTTTTTAACCCATCTGACAACCTCTGACTTTTAATTGGGGTGTTTAGACTATTTACATTTAACAATATTATTGATATGGTTGGGTTTAAATCTACCACCCTGCTGTTTGTTTTATATTTGTCTTATCCAGTGTTTTTTCTCTTTGTCCTCTTTTTCTGCCTTCATTTTAAATCTTTGGTTTAATCAGAGTGTGATATACCTAAATATATCCTTTGTATTTATTACTTTGTTTGGTGCATGCTAATCTTCTTGATTCTATCATTAATGTCTTTCATCAGTTTGGAAAATTCTTAGCCATTATTTCTCAAATAATGGCTATTTAAAATTAAAATAATTTTTTAATTCTTTCTTTTCTGGAACTTTGTATGTTTCACATTTCTTACTCTGTTAGAGTCTTTGGGGTTCAATTTGGATAATTTCTTCAAATAATTAGTCCTGATATAACTTCTTTTAAAAAAAAAACTTCATTGAGGTATATTTCATATACAATAAACTGCACCCATTTCATGTACACTTTGATGACTTCTGTCAGTTGCAAATTCCTATGAAACCACTATGATATTCAAGATACAGAATATGTTCATCACTCCCAAAATATTTCTTATGCCCCTTTGCAGTTCATTTCTCCTTCTGATCCTGGCCCCAACCAATCACTGATTTGCTTGACTCACTATAAATTAATTTGCACTTTCTAGAATTTTATATAAATGAAGTCACACAATATATATTCTTTGTGTCTTGTTCATGTTAATGAGCATGATGATTTTGAGATTTATTCATGTTATTACCTAATCAGTAGTTCATTCCTTTCTATTGCTGAATTGTGTTTCATTGTATGGATGTACTACTACCTGTTGTTTATCTATTTTCCATTTGATGGACATTTGGGTCATTTTATATTTGTGGCTATTGTGAATAAGGATCCTATGGATATTTGTGTTTAACAGATATTTTGTTATGTGTTCTTTCCCTGGCTACAGGATCATACATTTTTATTGTGTGAACATATAGTTTTATTTCTCTAAATAATGCTTGTTGAATGCTTAAAACTAGAATGGCTGGTCATATGGTAAGTATATATTTAACTTCATAAGAAACTGCCAGTTTTTCAAAGTACATTGAAACACTTTACATTTGTAGCTACAGAGTTTGAGCTCCAATTGCTCCACATCTTCACTAATAATTGGTATTATCAGTCTTTGTAATTGTAGCCATACTAATGTAGTGGTATCTCATTGTAGTTTAAAAAAATATATTTTTAAAAGTTTTTACATTTCTGTTCTTATCTTACTATCATTGTAGTTTTAATATCTTTTCCTAATGACCAATGATGTTGAAAATCTTTTCATCTCCTTATTATATATATGCTTTTGTAAAATGTATGTTCAAATATTTTGTCCAATTTAAAAAATTGAGTTGTCTTGTTAAGTTTGGGAGATTTAAAAAATATATTCTTTATACCATTTGACCCATATTTGTATTGTGAATATTTGCTACTATTCTTTGGCTTTCTTCTTTATTTCTTTTTTCTTCTTCTTATTTTTTCGATAGCCACAGAACTGTAAACCTCTTTATTTCTTAATGGTGCCTTTAAAGAACAAAAGTTAAATATTTTTTAAGATTTAAATTTAAAGAAAATTTCAAAATATTAAAAGGACATAAATGTTTTTATTACATGGATAATTTGTGTAAGGCTTAAGTCGGGGCTTATAGTGTGCCCATCACTAGAATAGTATTCATTGTATCTGATATATAGGTTTTTTCTCCTCACTTTCTCCCATTCTCTCCCCTTTTTGGTTTCCAATGTCCTTTACATCTCTTTGTTCAGATGTGCGCACATCATTTAGCTCCCAATTATTAAAGAGTACATGTGGTGTTTGTTTTCCCTTCCTGATATACTTCACTTAGGATATGGTCTCCAGTTTCACTCAAGTTGCTGCAAAAAACATTATTTCATTCCTTTTCATAGCTGAGCAGTACAGTTTTAAATTTTGATAAAGTCTAACTTATCAAAGTTTTAAACTTTTATGATTCGTGCTTTTTGTTTCTTAAATATTTGCTTAACCCTGAGATCATAAGATTTTTCTCTTATATTTTATTCTAGAAATTTTATAGGTTTTACTTTTAGATTTAGGTCTGTGATCCATTTTAAGTTAATTTTTGTATATTGTGTGAAGTGAGTTGGCTGACCAAGTTATCACAGATTGCCTAAAATTACCTAAATTATAATTCCTTTCAGAATATGTTTATTTATCAGTAGTTTCCATTTAAAAAATACTCGAGGTAGTCCTTTGGTAATAGAATGCACATTTTGTTTTGCCTATGTAGAGTAGCATCATCCAATGGTGAAATGGGGCAAGTAACTATAGGTTTAAAATCTCTGGAAGCCAAAGAGCCTTTTTTCTTATTTTTACATTTCCCATTATTTTTTAAAATATACTAGAATTTCCTCTATTAGCATTTATCATTATTTCTATTTTATTAATGAAAAATTAAGACCCGGGAATACTAATATTTTGTTCAGTCATTCAAACCTTTTTTCTGTTAATACCAGGCTTGAACTCAAATCTTTAAATGCCAAATTCCTTTCTTTAGCTTATGTGAAATGGAAAAAAGGTGCAAAATGTTTATAAGAGGTTTAGGTCAGATGAGTACAGCTTAAATATTAACTTTCCCTTCTAGTTATAAATAGATAATGTTGTATACATGGGTATCAATATCATATTTATTATTCATTAAGACCACATCTATTAAACATGGAAAAGTCCTACTGCATTACTTTTATCCTGCAGAGAGTTCAGGCAGAATGGTGACAGTGTGTCACTTCTTTTACTTGAACTGGTCTATTTTTAAATAGTCTGACTATGAATTTTCCTATAGTTCTTCTTTGGGAGATCACTTCACAGCTTAATGTCAAGATAATCTTATTTGTTACATTAGCTAATTTACCTTTTTTATTTGTGTTGCAAGAAAAAAACTATATCTTTGCAGTTTCATCCATCAAAAGTTTCTAAACAGCTGTCACTCAACCACATTAATCATTCTGTGGTCAGCCATCCTGTGTTCAGCACTTATCCTTTTAGCTATTTGATAGCTTTCCCTCATCTCTCTTAGAAATTTCTCTTATTAGTTGCCATCTGACATGTGGATTATTTATAACATGTAGTGAAATTCAAACTTATTTTTAATATAATACTGAAAAATATAATGGTGATTAGGTCATCCTCTTATTAAAGGCCTTCAGGAACTATCTACACCTTCCAAATAAAGTCCAATCTTTGTTTAGCATTCAGACTAATCATCCCAATTAGAAGTGATCTTCCTCCCCTTGGACTTCCATTTCACTGTCTTTATACCTAGAACATGATGACACTTTACACATGCTATGGTTTAGATATTCCTCCAAATCTCATATTGAAATTTGATTCCTAAAGTTGAAGGTGGGACCTATGGGAAAGTATTTAGGTCATGAGGGTGGATCCCACATGAAGAGATTAATGCCTTCCCTCAAAGGTGAGTTCTCATTCCATTAGTTCCTGAGAGCCAGTTGTTAAAAAGAGCCTGGCACCTCTTCCTGCTCTCTTTTGTTTCCTCTCTCACCATGTGATCTTTGCACACGCTGGCATCCCTGCCCCTTTCACCACGAGTGGAAGCAGTCTGAGGCCCTCACCAGATGTAGATGCCAATCTTGAACCTTCCAGCCATCTAGAACTGTGAGCCAAGTAAATCTCTTTTCTTTATAAATTACCAAGTCTCAGGTATTCCTTCATAGCAACACAAAACAGACTAAAGCAATGTATCTTTACAATAGAGTTGCAATGCACAAGCATTTAATTTATATGGATTCAAGTCTAAATAAAGCTAAAAGAGAATAATTTAAATTTAAATACTTCAGTTTTAACCACTAGTCCTGTGTCAGTTAGGGTTCAGTCAGAGAAGCTGAACCTCTTTGACCGATAGAAAATATTACATTTATTATGGGCAGTATTAGCCCTAACATAGTTGTGGGAGCTTTTTAAGTCATCTATGTTTGGTGTTGGGCCAAGAGTAAGCAGGACCAACAGTCTGGAAGAAAAGATGGTCATGAAATGAGAAACTATAAGGAAAGATTGGAACTGGTGAGAACAATCTAGAACCCAAAAGGACAAACTAGACTCTGTGAGGTCAAATTTTAACCTGCCTCTGTCTCTCCTTGCATTGAACCTCAGTGATATACGTGACCTGCAGGATAAGGTCATGCCTTTGGCAACACTGCTGCACGTATACCTGGTCCAGGATTGAGAGATGCAGAATGAGGCGATCTAATGGGAGCTGTGGAGTTGCAGGCCATGCTGCTGGCTGATGCCTATTCAGTGAGCCAGCAGATAAGTGCCTGACCCTACAATGATCTTCAGAGCTTCGGATCTTCATTAAAATGGGTGCTGATTTACATCTGCCTTCCAGATCTCACACACATTTTTCTTTTGACAAACCCTAACCTAGAATCATAGAGGGAAGGGAATTCTGGGAAATGTAGTTCTATCTTAGCTAAGTTGATACAGAATGAAGCCACTACAAGTCTGCTTCTGAGTAAGTCCTTTAGTAAGCAAGAGACTGGAGATATACATCTGCTATATTTTTGGTCTTTCTCAGTTCATGAGTGCTTCTCATAGTGTAAGCATCACACAGAACTGTGTGTAATTCTACTATTTGGTTGGATTTTTCAAATGAGACTGCTTTACTAAACACTAGCCAACTGCTTCATTACATCTCATCTGAAGAAAGTAATCTGATCCAATACTGAGGAGAAAGACTAATTGCATTGGGTCTACGAACTGGGAGATGGCATATCTGGGTCTCCAACATGGTGCTGCCCTAAGAAGGCATTTCTAGAGTAGTTTTGCCCATATCCAATTTGCCATTTACACTTTGACTCTGGAACCCAGCCATGGTTTTAGAACCTTCTATAATAAACATTTATTAGATAATAAAAATGAATTGTGTACTTCTGATCTGAGAGATTTTCTAGTAAGTGTCTGTATTCCTCTTAGTAACTAGCAAAGTGCTTGGCACAAATTAGGTACTCAATAGATGTGGGTTAAATTATTTATTGAAGATTTCTATTGTGGTGTAATGAGTGTCGTAAATGTTTTCTTTTTCAATAGGTTTCCAGTTCCTCTTAATTTAAGCTACTTAATATAGTGTGTGCCTTGGGGCTGGGGTAAAAGTGACTGCCTATATTCAATATAGGTTTTGCAAAGCAATCTGGAGCTTAAAGAAAAGTATATGTACATAGAAGTACTTCAGAAAACTTCAGCCTGGTTTTTTCCTTAAGTGTTCGCATAAATCATTGCACTCTACCTGTACTTCTCTCTCTCTCTCACTCTCTTTGGTAAATTGTCTTAAATATTATTATTCATGTTCTTGATAAACAATAAACAAAAGAGAAAAGTAAAAATAAAAGTTATTGGCACTCCTCCCCTCCATACACAATTTTACATGATCCAGAAATACCACTGTTAATATTTTTTGTTTATCTTTCCTATAATATCCTGTATATTTACAAAATATATGAACATGTATGCATACTTTCATATATACTTATATTTGAAGCAAATAGGATCATATTATGCATAAATACCATTCTATAATTGGTTTTCACTTAATTTATCCTGAAACTTTTTCAACATAAGCACATAAATATACATCTTTCTTTTAAGCAAACTCTTGCAAATGTATTCAAATGTATGCATTTACAATTTAACCAGTCCCTATGATGATCATCTTAGGTTAATTCTAAGTTTTAGCATTGCAAACAATGTTGCACATACATATATCCTTATATATTTCATGCCAATATGTCCAAAGAACACATTCTTAGCAGTGGAATTGCATGGTTTGCCTGAGCTTTATTATCAACTGAAAAGTATGTATTTTCAGGATATATAATGTTTATATTTTATTAGAATTTGCTAGTAAACATAGGGTCACATGAACCTACACAGCTTTTGTTAAGAGACCTTTGACAAAAGGGGAAAAAAGACCTTGGAAAAAAAGTCTTTTGTTGTCATTATTTTTAGAGCCTCCTTTTGCCATCTATAATTTATGAATAATTAGTATTTATAACCATCTTCTGGAACTGAAGACAGCTTTTCTAGAGACTAAAAGTGTCATCACCATATTTAATTCAAAATCGAATCTATTGTAAGAAACTAATGTATTTTTTTATAATTTCATTATTAGGATAGAACAATAATGCTGTTATTGCCACCAACAATTAGCTGGCTTAGCAATTGCTGTCAAGACAACAATCAGAAAAGAGTTTGCCCAAACACACTCAGCCTTTTCCCTATGTGATGCCTTATGCTACACATAAGGACCCTACAGAATCCCCACCAGCAAGAAGACTCTCCCCAGATATGGGCCCGTTGACCTTGGACTTCTCAACCTTCATAACTTCTGAACCTATTGCAGACAATGCCATGGAGATCTTTCTCTACCTTTGTATATATGTACTGGTATATCTAAAGAATAAAGTCTCAGCAAACACTGAGAAAAAGGAAACAAAAGAATTTGCCCATTGCTTGCTGTTGTTCCATTCAACAAAATTCTCTGCCTATTTCCCCAGCCTACTCTGCAAGTACAAGGGCTTCAAGACCAAATAACATCAACAGACTAGATACAGGACAAAAGTCAGGTGGTAAAAGGGAGAGTAGAAGGAAATTATTTTCCTAAAAAACTAATTTAAGAGAGGCTCAAAATGAATGTAAAGCTATAACTCCAATACAATAGACATTAAAGGTAAATAATGTATAGTAAAACACCATATAATTTCACCATGTATATGTCCAGGCATGACTATACAGAAAGACATGAAGAAGTCACTACAAGCTTATACATGTAGGAAGAATCACTATGAATGCAACAGCTACAAATGCAACCTGGTTCAGGTGTGTTGGCTACTTAACTACAGGCCTCATTTATGGTGAAGACACAATTTTCCTAAATGGCAAAGAATTCATCTTAAATCCTGAAAAAAAAGAAACTTCCCCAATTTACTTGGATTTTGAATTCCTAAAAAATTAATTGATACTGAAATTGAGCAAAAACCTGTATTTATAAGTAAAGTTAATTTTTTCTAGGCTCTAAAGCAGACTGTTTTATTGTTTTTGCCTTACATGGAAGTCTAATGAGATATTCATAAGTGGTGGAGAATGTTGAACAATCTTTATTGTGTAGGACTGTCTTGCACATTGCAGGTGGTCTACCATCCCTGGTCTCTGTGCACAGAGACTTTGGAAATCTGCTTGGCATTATCTATTAAAATTGATCATATACATTTCCCATGACCCCACCAATCTACTTCTAGTTATATGCACATCAAAAATGAGTACATATATCCATCAAAAGTTTTCTATGAGAATGTTTTCAGCAGCATTATTCTAATAGACTCAAAGGAAACAATTCAAATGCCCCTCAACAGTGGAATGGGTAAGTAAATTGTGCCCCAGTCATACAAAGGAGTAATATGCAACTGTGAAAACGAAAAAGTTGCTCCCACAGAAACCGTGGATGAATCTCACAAATGCAATGTGAGTGATAGAGCCAGACACAAAAGAATACAAATTATTAATTTTTTTTTTTTTTTTGAGACAGAGCCTCACTCTGTTGCCCTGACTAGAGTGCCGTGGCATCAGCCTAGCTCACAGCAACCTCAATCTCCTGGGCTCAAGCAATCCTTCTGCCTCAGCCTCCCGAGTAGCTGGGACTACAGGCACGTGCCACCATGCCTGGCTAATTTTTTCTGTATATTTTTAGTTGGCCAATTAATTTGTTTCTATTTTTAGTAAAGACGGGGGTCTCCTTCTTGCTCAGGCTGGTCTCGAACTCCTGACCTTGAGCGATCCTCCTGCCTCGGCCTCCCAGAGTGCTAGGATTACAAGCGTGAGCCACCGAGCCTGGCCACATATTATTAATTTTTGATTCCAATAGTTCAAACACAGGCAAAAGTAATCTACTGTATGTGTTGAAACAGTGACCGGAG
This sequence comes from Mirza zaza, assembly GCA_008750895.1. Classification (NCBI taxonomy): domain Eukaryota; kingdom Metazoa; phylum Chordata; class Mammalia; order Primates; family Cheirogaleidae; genus Mirza; species Mirza zaza. Next base: position 29,820 of record VSMD01102027.1, read on the forward strand.
AGGAAATGAAGAGCATTTCTGCTGTGCTGACAGCATTCTTTCTTGACTTGGATGAGGTTACAGAGGTATGCTCACTTTGTGATGGTCAGCAGAGGGGAAAGTACGAACACAATTCTTCAGGATGAGAGTTGTCACGTGTACTGTACAGGGAAGGGGGGAAAACGACTATAATTTTAAAAAAGTCAACCCCCCTCCTCCCCAGTTCTCCAGCCCCCCACGTCCTAGGAGGGGAGCCGAGGGAAAAATCAAAACAAGAAACAAATTTCAGCTCAAACTCAAACCCTTCCAGCAGATCCGGAGACTCAAATGTCCGCTACTCTGGGCAAAAAGCATTCCCAGATTCGTCCAAGGTGTTTGCAAAAGCTACCGCCCTAACCGCCAAGTCTCTTTGATATTTGGGGTAAGAGGGAAAGGGAAAAAAAACAAAGTTTTTTTTTTTAAAAAAGTGACTTCCCAACCTTGCTGCCCCAGGAGCTCCCGAATCACCGGGGCAACCAGGGCCACCCATCTTACGGGGCGGGGCCGAGTCCCCCTTCGACGCCTTAGCAACCAAGCGAGCCTTTGTCGCGTCCTAGCTACGCGCCGCGCTCTCCCGGGGCGGAGCCTGCGCTTCGCCCTCTCCTCTCTGGGTCTCTCACTGGTCCGGAGGGCGCGGATTTGCTCGCTCTGCCTCAGTGCCAGACAGCTGTTGGGGTTCCTGCGGTGGGAGGGCCCGAGAGCCAGAGCAGGGGAGTGGATCAGCGAGAAAGCATATTTAAATTTATTTAAGAAGGAAAAAAAAAAAATCAAAAAAATTCAAGAATTTTTATTTTTAAGGCAAATCCGAAGCTCTGGGGAGGAGCTGTAGGGTGGGGAGAATAATTTTTGTGCAAACTCTTTATAAGAAAGAAAGAAAAGAAGCCCTTCGAGGACCTGGCACGGAGTCGACTGGGAACCGGAGATGCTGGACACTATAGTCCCTTCTCTGCAGGACCTGGACAGGCAGGTTCTGCCCACGCTGCCCTCGCTGAGCCAGGGAGGTAAGCGGCTCGAGGGGGCAACTCTGGGGCCGGAACCTTCACCTGCTTCCCTATTTCTTGGCTCAGGCCTGGACTAGAGTGGCTAGGTTGCCTTGGCAACTAGCTGACAATCACATCAGACCCACGCTGGATGCCGGAGACCATTTCTTTACCCGCTGCCTTAATGAGGGAAAGGGGCCACCTGAGGGTTTTGATTAAATGAGATAATGCATATTATACAGCTCAGCTCTGGGACTAGCACAATGTAAGTTCTCAATAAATGCTGGTTAAAACTTAGCACCCCCCATGCCCCCCCGCTGGGGCGGATCACAACCTTTTTGCCTCCCTAGAGAAAAGCTGTTGTAAAAGGACCCTAAATGGCTTGTTTTCAGAGTTCATGCAAAGACACGGTTGTTTTTGTTGCCCTTGACATTTTGTGGTTGTATTAAGAAAAGGAGACGATCATATAAAGGTACTGGGTAAGCATCTGGAGGCAACCCTGCAACTTCTCAGAGAAAACTTATTAGGCTTGGTTAGTAGCAAGACACAATCTGTTTTTAGTATAGTTTCTTAGAGGAGTCACCTCAAGGTGGTATTGAGATCTGTCTGCAAGCATTAGGAGCCCTTCCGAAGAAAGGTGCTCCAGAAATATAAGCTATTATTATTATCAAGCCATTATAACTTAGAGATGTAGCCTAGGCCTTAACCAAATGATTTTTGAAGATAAATAGTAATGATGCTTCTTCTTTCTCTTCTCCTGCATCACTCCTATTTTTTTCCTGTCAAAATATTTCTAATAGAAGCATTAAAAAATGGTTTTATGGATTTAAAAATATTTGTAAGTTTATGTATGTATCCATTCAAGTAATTTCAAAACCCTTCTAAGTGAGGAACACTAGAGAACTGATGGTGAGCAAAAATCTTGAAATTTACAATCTAGTGGGGAAGATACACATTAATCAAATAATCACGCAAATGTAAATTTACAATTGAGGTTAAGTACTACTAAGGAGGAGGTAAATGATACAATAAGAACTTTTTTTTTTACAAAAAATCTATTTTTTTTTAAGAGCAGTTTTAGGTTCACAGAAAATTAAGAGAGAAGGGACAGGTTTCCCACATACCCTGTACCCACATACATGCATAGACCCTCCCATTATCAACATCCTACGTCAGAGTGGTACATTTGTTACAACTGCATTGATTGACATATGAACCTGCATTGATTGACATGTCATAATCACCCAAAGTCCATAGTTTACATTAGGGTTCTCTCTTGGTGTTGTGCTTTCTGTAGGTTTGGATAAATGTATAATGATGTGTGTCCACGATTATAATGTCACACAGTATTTTCACTGCCCCCAAAGTCCTCTGTGTTATGCCTGTTCATCCCTGCCCTTACTCCAACCCCTGGCAACCACTGAACTTTTTTACTCTCTCCACAATTTTGCCCTTTCCTGAATGTCACATAGTTGGAATCATACAGTGTGTAGCCTTTTTGGATTGGCTTCTTTCACTCAGTTATATGAATTTAAGTTTCCTTTATGTTTTTTTCATTGCTTAATAGCTCATTTCTTTTTAGTGCTGAATAATATCATTATATTATCTAGATGTCACAGTTTTTTGTTTTTTATTCCATTCACCTATAGAGGACATTTTGGTTTCTTCAATTTTTTTTTTTTTGGCAGGCTCCTTGGGCTAGAGAAGTTTTGTCAATTTTTTTTATTTCTTTATTTTTTTTTTCTATTTTCAGTTGGCCAATTAACTCTTTTGAATTTTTTTTTTATTTTTAGTAGAGATGGGGTCTCATTCTTACTCAGGCTGGTCTTGAACTCCTGAGCTCCAACGATCTACCCGCCTCGGCTTCCCAGAGAGCTAGGATTACAGGCATGAGCTACTGCGCCTGGCCTGTCAATTTTGAATAAAGCTGCTATAGACATCTGTGTGCAGGCTTTTTAAAAAATATATTTGGATATAAGCTTTCAATTCATTTGGGTAAATACCAAGAAGCATGATTGCTAGATTATATGGTAAGAAGATACTTAGTTTTGAGAGAAACTGCCAGACTGTTTTCTAAAGGGGCTGTATCATGTTGCATTCCAAACAGCAATGAATGAGAATTCTTGTTTCTTCACATCATCACAAGCATTTGGTGTTGTTAATATTCTAGATTGTGGCCATTCCATTAGGCATGTGTATCAGTATTTCATTTTAATGTGCATTTTCTTGATGATATATGATGTGGAGTGCCTTTTCATGTGCTTGTCAACTGTATATCTTTTTTGATGAGGTGTCTGTTGTTTTCTTAGTGCTTAGTTTTAAAAATCCTTTGTATAGTTTTGATAGCAATCCTTTATTAGTTATGCATTTTGCAAATTTTTTCTCCCAGTCTGGTGCTTGTCTTCTCATTCTCTTGACATTATCTTTTAGAAAGCAGAGTTTTAAATTTTAATGAATTTCAGCTTATCAATTATTTCTTTCCTGGACCATGCTTTTGATGTTGTATCTAAAAAGTCATTGCCATACCCAAGGTCATCTAAGTTTTTTTTCTTCTTTATATTTTTTCCACCCCTTTCTTCTTGTCTCTGAGGTCATCTAGGTTTTATCCTATGTTATGTTCTAGGAGTTTTGTAGTTTTATGTTTTATATTTAGGTCTATGATCCATTTTGAGTTAATTTTTGTGAAGCATGTAAAATCTGTGTCTAGATTCATTTTTTTTGTATGTGGATGTTCAGTTGTTCTAGCAACATTTGTTTAAAAGACTATCTTTGTTCCATTGTATTGCCTTTGTTCCTCTGTCAAAGATCGGTTGACTGTATTTATGCAGGTCTATTTCTGGGCTCTTTATTCTGTTCCACTGATTTATTTTTATATTCTTTTGCCCATACCACACTGTCTTGATCACTGCAGCTTTATGGTAAGTCTTGAAGTTGGGTAGTATCAGTCCTCTGACTTTATTTTTCTCAATATTTTGTCGGCTGCTCTGTATCTTTTGCCTCTCAATATGAATTTTGGAGTCAGTTCGTTGATATCCACAAAATAACTTATTGGGATTTTGATAGAGATTACATTGAATCTGTAGATCGAGCTGGAAAGAACTGACATCTTGACAATGTTGAGTCTTTCTATTTATGAACATGGAACATCTATTTATTTAGTAGTTCTCTGATTTCATTCCTGAGAGTTTTGTAGTTTCCCTCATATAGATTGTGTACATATTTTGATCGATATAGGTGAATTAATGTCTATAGGTGGATTAATGTCTTTATATTAGCACTTTTGGGGGTGCTAATATAAATGGTATTTGTTTTTGGTTTCATTTTTGTTTAGAGACAGGGTCATGCTCTGTCCCCCAGGCCGGAGTGCAGTGACACAATCACAACTCATTGGAGGCTCGAACTCCTGGGCTCAAGTGGTCCTCCTGTCTCAGCCTCCTGAGTAGCTGAGACTACAGGACAACCTAATATTTCT